>BPLR01001195.1:0-30015 GCA_021605095.1 Caerostris extrusa | reverse complement strand
AAAAACAATCTCATTTGGAATTTCCAGGGATATGTGTTTCCAAGAGCAACTTAAAACCCCTTTCAAATTCGGCCTTGCCACCAGGCATACCCCTGAGTACGTTCGACCTTGAAAACTTACCTGCAAAGTAGTAGACTTCAAAAACAAGTCTAGCGTGATGACTTTTACCGGTTATAAACAAATGAATTATCGCCAAAAGCAGAGCCCGCCATCAAGAAATCCCCATTTAGAAAAACATCACGTTACCCATTGGCATCTATTGGCGAGCATCTGGAAATTGAAGAGCGAAACTTTATCTGAAGGACACTACACTTAGTCGAAAAGCTGAAGAGAGTGGAGTTCTGTTGTCGAGAAGGTGGCGAAAACGAAAACTCTGGATTTTAAGAATCGTCTGATAGTGTGTTTACGATGCGTTGGATCGGAACGCCGAATGCATCTGGCATTGTTTTTGATATGGATTATTAGATCAAATTATTTTTGAACGTGGTTTAGTTCGGTTTTATTAATTCTTGCTTGAAGTTTATTTATCTGTTAAAGAATAGTGCATATGCAGGTAAGATATTTAGATCATTCTGAAAGAAGCCTTGTTTTAAATTGTTTACGATGTTAATTAAAACTTTTGTAATTAAAATAAGAATGCATAAGAATTATTTATTTGAAATGGAATTTTTATAGTAAGTAATCATTGAGAACATAATTTTAAGAATTTTTATCTTGTAAAACAAACTAATTAATATTTTTTTTTTCTTGTTCTTTTGATTCTTATACGAATGAAATGCATTTGCTTTTATAGAAAATACTATTTCATTAAATTAAATTTACAATTAATTACATTTATAATTAAATTTGAAATGTATGATACATTTAATCGTATATTCTTTTTAATGATTTGCCTTAGATTCTTTCAGAGTCATTTAAAATATTTCAGCTACTTGGCGTTTTTAAATTATATAAGCTTTTAATTAAAAATTTTTTTATTAAAATTAGAAACATAAGAATTATTTATTTGAATTTGAATTTTTATATTTTTAAATAATCATTAAGAACATAATTTTAAGAATTTTATCTTGTAAACAAGCTTATTAATATAAATATTTTTTTTTTCTGTTTCATTCTGATCCGAATGAATTACATTTGCTTTTATAGAAAATACTGTTTCATTAAATTAAATTTGGGATGTACGATAATGTTACATTGAATCGTATATTCTTTTTTAGTGCTTTGCCATATTCTTTTGCCATGGTTATTTAAAATATTTCAGCTAGTTAGGTTTTTGTATTTTTTTATTAATGAATAAAAGCCAAAAACTAATATTTCTATATACAAATTGCATTAATGAGAGAGGGAAAAATAGTGCAATATTATTTTAGCATTATTGCCTTTTTTTTCATTTAATATACAACTATAAAAATTTGATATGTATGGGAAGTATTGTAAACTTAACGTAATAATAATTGAGGAGTTTGTTTCAATAATTTTTTTTAGTGTATAATAGTTTTATAGTATATATAATTACAAATATTTTCTATAATTCGATATTTTATTGATAGTAATATACACTAGTTGTAGGAAATACAATTCAATAAATATAAGTTTTTAATAACATACGAGAAAAAATCTTTGTTGTTACTTTGAAATTGAAAACTCTTCTACTTTTAATAGTTCTAAATTTGATTGGATCTTGAAAATTTGAATTTGAATTTTTTTTTTTTAAGTAATAATTAAGAACAAAATTTTAAGAATTGTATCTTTTAAACAAACTTATTATAAATATTTTTTCCTTTTGGAATTCACGAATGAAATGCATTTTTGCTTTTATAGAAAATGCTATTTCATTAAATTAAATTTAAAACTTATTTCATTAAATACTATTTCATTGCATTTTTTACAATTAAATTTGTAATGTACGATAATGTACTATAATTCTTTTTAGTGATTTGCCATAGATTTGCAGATTATAATTACAGATATTTTTTCGAAAATTTGATATTTTATTGATAGTAATATACATTAGTTGGAAATGCACAAAATGTAATTTTTTTTAATAACATAATCGAGAAAATCTTTTGTAGTTACTTTGAAATTAGAAAACTGTTTTACATTTAATAGTTCTACATTTGATTGAGTTAAGTTACCTCAGAAACTATTTTAATAAGCCCGCTAGTGGAAAAAAAGCAACAACCCTTATCTACCTGTAAAAACAACCTAGTAACCTAAAGAACATGCAAAAACAGCTGCGTTGAGCGGCAATTTCAATAACAGGTGGTTTCGTTCTGGCTGTCACACCACCTACGGTTTTGTTTAACTTTATGCAAATGGACACATTTCCATGTTATAAATTGCGAATTTTGTTATTTTTATGTGTTTTTGAACTGGGAAGTATTTTACAAAATATTTGCGGTTCTATTTTTTATTTGTATTCTTCTGTAACTAAATATTGATATTCATTTTATACTGCTTATATATATATAAATAATGCATAAATTATTTGAATGAATTGAAAAGCAAATATTTAACATTTGAATCTGTTATGACATTTTTAAATAATTAAAATTAAAATGTTAGAATTTCATTTATTAGCTTTATTGTAAAACTACGATAATATGTAATTATTTTGTATATTGTATAAGCCATAATATGAAGCATTGGTATGCTTTGCATTGATTTGTGAATCAATTTTTAAAAAAAAACCCAATATGTTATGTGTTCTATAAAAATACTTGCAGTTTATTCGTTAAATGACATTAGCACCAGTTTTTTTTTTTTTTTACATTTGTGTAAATGAAATTAAAATTTTTTTCAATTTTTCATTAAATTATATTTATATAATATGAGATTTTTCTATTTATATACTGTAAACTAAAAATGTGAGCATCTGGGTTCGAATATTCTGGTGGAACTTTTAAATACTTTGGGATCGATACAAAATGCCTTTTTTTAATCCAATAACAATTCTAATGGAAACCATTCTGTTCAAATTCTAAATTAAAGAACGTTTTTATTTTTTGAATTTGGTTTTTTTTTTTCAAAATCATAAAAAATCCGTATAATTAGCTTTTTTAAAATTAAAAATTATACTTATATTATAGTATTTGTAAATGGATGAACAAATAACCATGTTGATTTGCAAACTTGAACTTGCTGAACTAAATGGAACAATTTAAAGCACACCATTACTAAAATTCGTTAAAAGACATTCGTAAAGTTGGTACAGAAAGACAGAAGTTGTTGGAACATTCTAGAAGAATGACATATATAAAAACATATTAACAAAAATTGAAATCAGAATTATTTACATATGCTCTAATATTTAGAAAATTTCTTAATTCTCGTTAGAATACGTAAATTTAAATGTTTGAAAAATGATATATAAACAAAAATTCGAATAAGAATTATTTACATATACTCTTATATTTAGAAAATTTCTTAATTCTCGTTAGAATACGAAATACGAATTAGGAAAAAAAGCTGCTTTGCTTTAAAACTTTTAAATTGGTACTTTTTTTAATTGAACACTAAAGAAATTTCGACAAAATGTTAAAAAGAATTATTATTTAACATTTTGTCGAAATTTTTAAATGTGTGTGTTGAGAAAAATTCTAGAAAAATAAAAATATAATTCCTTTTCGAATATATTTCGAAATCTTTATTGAAACAAATAACTTCAAAAAGATTGAAAAGGAAATCGAAAACGAATACCTCCTGACAAAATTCGAAAGTGACAACACACATCTTGTTGGTAACAGCTATTTTCATCTAAACCTGTTTAATTTCACCTGATTTTCTGCATTCTACTTCCTCCGGTCTCAAGCGGTCGAGATAAAATTATTGGGGAGAAATTTATGAGGCTGTCATCTAACCTATGAAGAATCTTAAGTGTTTTTTTTTCCCCGTCCGTGTAAGTGATATTTTTTTATTCCAGTCATTACTGAAAGTTTTTATATTGGTATGACTAGTTCTGCATTAGTGCAAAAAAGAAAAAAAAAATTTTTTTTTAACTGTTACAAAAGGATTGATATAGAACGAATATATTGTCTGCACCGATAGTAATTTAATAAATCTTTGTAATATCTTTGTATCTATAATAATACACAATAAAATATGTGTTTCTATAATAATATCTAATAAAATAATTTCTTTGTTTCTATGATAATATCTAATAAAATAATAATATCTTTGTATCTATAATAATATATAATAAAAAATGCTGAAATCTGCTCGTCAAATTTCAACTTATATGTGGACATTCGAGAATGAATGAATAAACTCAGGAATATGCCAATGTTTAATAATGCACGAGATATATGAAGCGATTGATTGGAATACTACAAGAATGGCCAAATTCAATAGCCACATGAATATAGCAATGTTGAATAGATCAAGAATTTCATGAAGAATGAATTGTACAGGAATCCCTAAAAGAATATTCAAAAGTAGGATAAATGTAGTCATGAATGAAGTATTCCAAATTCTACAAGAAACGTTCTTCACATTCAATAGTCAAAAGAATATATTAAAGTTTGAAAATTCTAGGCGTAAATGAAGAAAGAAGTATTGCCAAATACAATAAGAAGCTCAATAGGCATCGGAAAATGCCAAAAGTGATAAATATGAAAATTCAAAAGAAGGAATGAAACGAGTACCTATATACATTGGACATACAGATGTTTAAAATTTCCAGCCAAAACATGAAAAGTGATTCAAAACCATACTACAAAATTCTTTAATAAAAAGCCAAATTCTCAAAAATTTCCTTAAAATTAGCGTTATTCATGAATCATTTCAAGAATTAAGGGGCCCAAAGTACCCTTTCCGCCAAATCTGTAATGGAATTCTATTTGCCTGGCCCTCATTTTCGGATAACGTCACGTACAGGACAACATCATGTTCACACGCAATAAAATAATATGTTTGTATATCTAATAAAATAATTATATCTTTGTATATATAATAATATCTAATAAAACTTGTAACACTTTATATAAATATACTTTTATCAAATTAATTTTTTTTTATCAAATTAAATTAAATATTTTATCAATTTAAATTATTATCAAATTTAATTTATCATATAAAATCAACTTAAATTTAAGTTAACATTTAGCTATAAAAAAAAAATCAAAATAGAGGCGTGTTTTTAAACTTAAATGCAAAAATAAAAGAATTGTTGAAAATTTGTCAAAAAAGGCAGACATAGAAGAAAAATAAATTCGAAATATATTAACTGCTGAAAATTACCATTTTATTACTTAAGCTTTTGATTAGTAAATCAACTCCAAAAAAAAATTAGTAAAGCGATATAGATTATTTAATTTCCGATACAATAAATATAATAAAATAAAAAAAAAATTAAATGTCGTCTGCTGTATATCGCAGTCAGTTGCCATTCAGATGTTCCAAAGTATATATATTATTACAATACAAATTATATATTATTACATAAGCTTTTGATTAGTAAATCAACTTCAAAAAAAAAATTAGTAAAGCGATATAGATTATTTAAGTTCCGATACAATAAATATAATAAAATAAAAAAAATTAAATGTCGTCTACTGTATATCGCAGTCTGTTGAAATTCATATGTTCCAAAGTATATTGGATGAAGAGAAAGAAAACTTCCTGCAAA
Organism: Caerostris extrusa; assembly: GCA_021605095.1. Taxonomy (NCBI): domain Eukaryota; kingdom Metazoa; phylum Arthropoda; class Arachnida; order Araneae; family Araneidae; genus Caerostris; species Caerostris extrusa. The sequence goes on along the minus strand of BPLR01001195.1, from coordinate 24,389 downwards.
GTGTAAACAAGTTATTTCCAAAGTTAAACCTAATAACGAATTCAGTTTTTAACGTCGTCGTTTGGAAGATAAATGTGAAATTCTAATCAAGGTTAAATAAATTAAAAAAAAAAAAAGAATTTTACGAAGATGCGTGTTCACCTGAAAAGAAAATGGACGCTGAAAGATTTATTTTACAATTTAAAGAAGGACGGACTGTTCTTTATTGAAAAACATCCTTGAAATTTTCTAGACAAATGATTTATTTTTGTTTAAAATTTTCTATTATACTTTCTTTCTTTCAAGAATATATTTTTTTTTTTTCTAGATATCCTTATTAGATTGAATCAAGCAGTTATTTAAAAAAATTAAGACATTTGAAAATTAAATAAACAAATTATAAATGTCAACAAATATTCATAATAAATATAGAAAGTTTCAATTTTAATATTTAATTCCTAAATAAAATTTTATACTTTCATTTTTTTTGAAGCTTTGCAGTAAAAGAAATTTAAAGTATTTAATTTAAAGAGAATTTTATCCATCATTTAAATATTAAACGACAAAATTAAAAAAAAACGTTTGATTTCAGTTGTCTTTCAAGTATTAATCGATGAAATTTGTTTTGAGTTATCGGAATCGTCTAACGATTTTATATGATCACAGAAAATAGCAGATGTCTTTTTTTCCAGCAGTTTGTTTAAATAGAAAGTTGTCTATTTAAAAATCTTAATTATGAAAACATTTTATATTTAATTTGCTTTTGTTCATTTTTTTATTTCATTTGCTTTTGTTCATTTTTTATTTAATTTGCTTTTGTTCATTTTTTATTTCTGTTTCAAAACTGTTTATTATTGCTTTTAAAAATTTTTTTTTTTATTTAACAACCTTTAAATCCTTCCTTAAATTTATACTTCAGCGTTCTGAAATAAGAATTTGTGAATCGTTTGTTCTGGTTGAAGAATTAGTCATAGGAAACTGACTCAAGGGGGAAATAAACTCATAATTAGTCTGTTTCTTTTTCTTCATTATTTTAATGATTGGGATGATTTCATTTTATTTACGACTCTTTTATGCATGCTTGTTGATTAATTTTTACTTCTTTAAGTATGTTATGTTATACATGTATAATCCAACTATCGAATGTAATTTTCCTTCTATTTCTAATGTTTGAGAAAAAAAAAAAATATTTCTTAAATTATTTATTTTATTTCAATAATATTCAATTCACTGTGCTTCTTTTTAATACTTGCATAACTTTTTGCTTTTATATTATATTAGTGCGATTAATTTCTCATTTTTTTCTCCCTGTGCTGCATTTCAAGCGATTTTTATTTTTTTCATGCATCTGACATTTTTTTCCTGAATCTTTATTTATTAATATAATTTCCATTCATTCGTTTTTTTTTTTTCCATAAGTAAATATAATATGTAACATCGGACTCAATATTTCGAATATAATTAATTTTCCTTATGTTTCAATTTAAGAAATTATATTTCTTTAATGAATTCTTTAGTTTATTCCAATAATATTCATTTCACTACTTTTTTTTTAATACTTATATAACTTTATGCTTTTATATTATTTAAACAATTTTTTTTTCATGCATCTGACGACATTTTTTTTTTTTCCCTGAATCTTTATTTATTAATATCATTTCCATTAATTCGTTTTTCCCCCATAAGTAAATATAATATGTAACATCGAATTCAATATTTCGAATATAATTTTCCTTATGTTTCTAATGTTTGAGAAATTATATTTCTTACATGAATTGATTATTTTATAACTTATATAACTTTGTTTTTATATTAGTATGATTTTCTCATTTCTTCTTCCTGTATTGCGTTTCAAACGAACTACAAACATTGTATTGATAAAAAATGCCGGAAGTAAAGTGAGAAAAAAAGAAATTACTTCATGGAAAAAAAGAATTTAAGGAAAAAAAGGGCTGATATTTTTTTTTCGTGCATCTGACGACATTTTTTATTCCGAACTTTTATTTATTAATATAATGACTTCCATTCATTAGCTTTTTTATGTAACATCGGATTCAATACTTTATTTATGTAATGTAAAAAAAGTTTAAAAAAATTGTTGCAGTATTTTATCATGTTCACTATGGCATTAAAGTGAACAGTTCTTCACTATAATACTGATATACAAATTTATTATTTATCATACTCACATAAGGTTTTTGACATAAAAGTGAACAGTTCTTTTTCAACTATACTACTGATAAACAAATTAATTTAGTTATACGTATTTAGATTTATTTTGAAAGGATTCAATAAAAACATCTTATGTTAACCCAGTCGTATTTAGTTTTGCATTTACTTTTAATTGGCGTAAAAATGAGAAGAATCAAATTATTCTTATCACAACACGAATGATGTTCTTATTGAAATATTCATGCGAACCATTTTTTATTAATATTTCTTTCTGCTGATGTTATTACCACCAAAAACATAAGTTTGATCTTTAAAATGCAGTGAATTACTTCAATAATCAATAAATTAGTTGAAAATCGAAAATAACCATCTGTCTACAGTGCTTTAACTTAAATAAAAATTATGATAGGAATTTTTAGAAAAAATCATCTCGAGGTGCTCGTTTTTAAAAGCATCTGCTATGAAATTTTGATAATTTTGAAGCTGTGCTACCCAATCACAAACTTTTTTTGACTATTAATATTTTATATAGTTTAGTTTGTCGCTCTACTGTCATTTCGGGCACACTTTGGGCAAAATTAGATCGGGAAATACAGTTTGACGTGGGTTCCAAAACTCACAAACAACCATGCTGCCGCCTGGATTCGAACCTGAAGCCTATGGTGCCAAAGGCCAGAGCGCTAGCCAATTGGCCGTTAGGCCGCTGATATTTTGTTTATTTAAACGATTTGAATGTTTATTATTATTCATTCTAATCTTTAATTCATCATTTTTTAAAGATATCATAACTGGCAAAAACAGATCCTATATTCAAAATTTGGGTATTCTTGCCATATTACTGTTGCGACCTCAATTGTACCGATTCTGATAAGTGCTCATTATTCTTGTACAACTGTGCATTCCATGCCATAATTACACCACCTCACAACTCACTCCCTAGAACTCCTCTTCTTTTCCCCCTGCAAATTACAAGATCACAAGTCCGAGTCACTTAAAGCTGACAGATAACATTGTCAGCAATAAAAGTCGGCGTATTTTTCTTTAGCGGGCATTAGGACGTGGCGATTGTATGACTTATTGCATCTTATGGAAGCTCTCCCCCTCTCTCTTGTTTTTAAGGCAGGCCTTAATTCTTCATCTCTTCTTCCAAACATAAATTGCTGCCCTCCAGTTACATGAGTTTGATCCTTGAAATGCAAGTGGATTACCGTTAATCAATAAATTATTAGAAAATTTACAATTTTTTATTGGATGGTGAAATAACTATCTACAGTGCTTCAACTTAAATGAAAATTTTAACAGGAATTTTGGGGAAAAAAAAACGTTTCTCCTTATTTAAAAAAATATGTTATTGAATTTTGATAATTTTGAATTATATCTTGTTGAAGCTGCACTTCCTATGTACAAACTTTTTTTTTTAACTATTGATATTTTGTTCATTTGAACGAATTGAATGTTTATTATTATGTCTAATATTTAATTCATTATATTTTAAAGATACCATGCGGCCTGATGGCCAATCGGCTAGTTCTCTAGCCATTGGTACCATAGGCTTTACGTTTGAATCTGGCAGTGGCATGGATATTTGGTAGTGGTTCAGAATCCACGTAAAACTGTAAGTCCCTGTCTAGTTAGCCTAAAATGTGCAAAAAATGGTCGTAGAGCGACAAACCAAACGAAAGATAACATGACAAGCAACAACAGATCATATATTGAAAATTTGGGGCTTCTTGCCATAATACTCAGACGAGTTCTAATAAGTGCTCATTATTTTTCTATACAACAATGTCCACCCTGTATCCCATGCCATAATTACACCACCTCACAACTCACTCCCAAGAGCACCTCTTCTGTCCCCCTGCAAATTACAAGATCACAAGTCCGAGTCACTTAAAGCTGACAGATAACATTGTCAGCAATAAAAGTCAGCGATCTTACTCTTGCCGGCGCTGGGACGTGGCGATTTTATGACTTATTGCTTCTTATGGAAGCTCTCCCCTCTCTCTGTTTTTAAGGCAAGACTTAATTCTTCATCCCATTCTTGGAACCGAAACGTAAATTGTTGCCTTCGGCACACCTAACCATTTATCAAACATTTTCTTCGGGAAGCTATCTCGTCCAATCCCTGGTGGGGCCTCCACCCCAAAGGACTCCTTGACCCTGCTCCCGTCAGGTATGGGATGGAAATGAAGGAGGGGGATCCCCCATCAGGTTGGAAAACTTGGGGGTATGGGTCGTTTATCTTCCGCTGAAGTTCCAACGGTTCTTTTGTTTTTTGTATTCGCTTGGGTTGCTTTAAAGTGCGTTTGATCCTGCGGTTATCGGAAAACTGTCTTTTTGAATTCCTGTGGTATTTTAAGAGTGAAATTGATATTTTATATCGATATTGAAATTGATATTTTTATAAAAAGAGTAAGCATTGATATTTTATATCATCTAAAAAGTGATATTGTTAGGGTTTCTGGAGTAATATTGTTAGTCTTTGTGGAGTGATATTATTAGACTTTATAAAGTGATGAAACTTTATGGAGCGGTGATATTGTTAGATTCTATGGAGTGGTGATATTGTTAGATTCTATGGAGTGGTGATATTGTTAGATTCTATGGAGTGGTGATATTGTTAGATTCTATGGAGTGGAGATATTGTTAGATTCTATGGAGTGGTGATATTGTATTTTTAATTTTTTATAGTTGTGCGTCGAATTGGTTAATAAGAAATCAATTATTTTTTTTTATTTATGTCAGCTTTTAATTTGTAACTGTTCAGCGTTTATGAGTACAACAATTATTTTTTTTTATCTTGCTGAATTGTTATTTAGTAAAAACTACAATAGTTTTATGTTGAATTTTTATTATAAAATTTATATAATGTGAAGAAAGAATGGACAGACTTGTGAATAAATACCACGGCTTCATGTACTCTATTTTGGCCGTAAGGAGAGGAGGGGAAATTATATTTTTTTTCTTTATATGTAATAAGATTAACAAAGAAATATAGCATTAAGTTTATAAAGAATTTGATGTGTAATATTATGTAAATTTTTAGTATTTATTTGATGTAGTAATCAAACGCGAAAGTTATGAGTTAAAATTGATATTTATTGATTTTTTTAATTTTTAATTTTTTTGGATAATTTGGCTTAAAAAATGTTTGTTCACAATAATATGTTCATTCGAACAGCCTGGTGCATTTTAATCTATTGTTTAATTACAATCTGTTATTTAATTACAAACATTATCCGACTCGTTTCTCAGTGACAAATGCGCCGCTATTGAGAATTAGGGAAATTAATTAAAAGTTCAATCCACTGTAAGTTTTGTTGTAGACACTGTTTCAAAAACGAGGAGATTCGCTTGCGTTTGGAATATTCAGCATCTTGCCTCCTTATTCGGACTACCTATTGGGAGTTTTCTCACAGGAGTTACGATACACAAATGCGGGGTTGTTCCGCTAAAAGTCTTACCGAAAGGCAATGTCCTCCTTCAGCGATGCGGAGCCAAGTCAAATTGTTACCTGTGGGTGTACCATCACAACAGAAGCTGCCCCATTCCCCTCTATCCTAAAATTGGATAGCAATCCATTTGCTCCATTTTGGATTTGCAATCCAAGAATTGGATTGTCCTGCAATGCAGGATGTCTCCCGCATTGCAGGACACTGAGGATTAGACAAACTATAATCGTATCTACTTTGTTTAATGCAATTTTAAAATGGAACATTGTTTTGGCAATAAACATCGTAGACACGAGCACCATGCTAGTACTTTATAGACAAAGAATTTGATCTTGAAGCCTCTTCTCTAAATTTAAGCGACCTGATACCCAATTGGCTCGTGCTCTGGCCATTGGTACCACAGGCTTCACGTTCGAATCTTGGCGGTCTGGATGTTTGTGAGTGTTTCGGAATCCATGTTAAACTGTTGGTCCGGCCTGTTTAAGCTAAAGTGTGCACAAAATGACCGTAGAGCGATAAACCAAACCTTCAAAATTGGAAAAGAAAAAAAAATTCAATTAAATATCTTTCTATTGTTTACTTTTTTTCATTTGCATAAATTTGAATCATGTAGGATTTCTTTTTAAAAAAAAATTCATTTCTAACATCAAATTCTACAAATCTTAAATAAAAACTGAATTTCTTCTTTTTATTTTAAGTTTCTTTAATTTTTCACGGAATTATTGTTATAAGCTGCAATTGACTTTTTGATTGTAAGCTATGTTGTAAAAAAAAAAAAAAAGAAAAAAAAAAATAACTTTAAATAACTTTTGAAAACTGCAATAGTCATTTTGAAAATAGATAAACTGACCAAACGGTCATTGCGAAGTTCAGGTTAAGGACCTTAAATGTATGCAAACTGCTCAAAAGGTCAGATGATGATTTTCGAGAAATCAAACGATTATACATTTAGAAACATTTCTTGATGTGTGAAGTGAAAAGATTTTTGTTTCTTTTTGATCGCCAAAGGGTTTTTTGGGTTCCTTGATTTGTCATTCTTTCCTGAAAAGGTGATGGACACATTCAATTTTTTTCTCAATAAAGCGCTTTATTTTTATTCTTTAAATTGCTCTTTTTTTTAGTTCACAGAAAGATTCAACAAGAATTCAGATTCAAAGAATCAAGGTCTTTGAAAAGGATTTCAAATACCATGATCGTTTTTTTGTTGTTCAAGTTAAGGACATAAGTTTAATAACCTGTTTATTGAAAATTAAGTATTGGTGTTCATATAATGAATACTCGACGTAGAGAAGTTTTATACGTCTATGAATGATATTTTCTTTTTTTTATTATTGAATTTTAGATGCCTCTATATTTAGTTTGGTTGATATTTTTTATTGTAAAAAACACTAGGAAGATTCCTGTTTGTAACATCGAATCATTCACAAAATTCCGATTTTGGTAAGACAGTCTTTTTAATTTTTCGGTTTGTCGCTCTACGGTCATTTGCGCACATTTTGGGCTAATGAGACCGGGACCTGCAGTTTAACTCGGATTCCGAACCACCAACAAATATCCACCTCTAGGATTCGAACTTGTGGTATCAAAGGCCAGAGCGCTAGACACTTGGCCGTCAGGTAGCAGAAAAGGTATTGTATATATATATATAAAACATAAATGCTATGAAGCGGTATTCATGAAAGTTGTGACACGTAAAAGCTATGAAACGTTATTCATGAAAGTTGTGGTACATTTTTTTTCTTTTCTAATGCAGCTGGCAAACACTGAGACAGCTTGGTCTTGGATGCCTTAAGGCAAGCGCTGCACAGACGTACTCACTTTGCATTACCCAGGGGGCGCGTGTAACTTGATGGTAAGCCACAGTAACAATGCCCCCGCAACGCTCTACGATCCTATTAGACCGGGACCTACAATTTAAAGTGGATTCCGTACCACTACAAACATCCATGGCACCGCCGGGACTCGAACCCGAAACCTGTGGTACCGAGCGCCAGAGCGCTAGCCATTCGGCCATTCAGGCCCCTAAGTTGTACTACATAAAAGCTATGAAACTTTATTCATGAAAGTTGTAATGCATAAAAGCCATGAAACGTTGTAATACATAAATGCTATGTAACGTTGTTTATGAAGGTTGTAATACATGAACGCTATGAAACGTTATTCATGAAGGTTATAATATGTGAACACTATGAAACGCTGTTCATAAAAGTTATAAAACATAAATGCTATGAAACGTTGTTCATGAAAGTTGTAATACATAAACTCTATGAAATGAAAGTTTTAATACATAAATTTTCATGTGTAGATCTTTCAAATAAACATATGTGGACAAGTATAATATCATATAATAGACTATTATAATATTTGGTATTTTTTTCTTAATGTATTTTTCTAATATGTTATTTTAAAAATGGAATATTAAAAAATATATGATTTTATAACATATATTATAAAGAAAATTGCAATTCTCATAAAAAATTGTTTGTATGAAACAATTTTTAAAAATAAGAACTTGATTTTCAGTGTCTTATGTGACTAATAGTCATTAAGTTTTTTCAATAATAAACTTCTGAGAAACTTCATTTCAAAGAATTAACTTTCGTAAGAACTGCAATTCACGTCAATCTTAGTTAAATAATTTTAAGTAATTACAACCAACTTCTACGATTTGCTTAAATTAGCATAATGAATGTTTAATCTCAGCAATTTCCTAATATGAATATCTCATATCTACTAACATGTTATGTTCTCAGATTCGAATGTCCAAGTCGTTTCCGTTTGTGGAAAATCAGCTTTTGCACCCTTTTTTGATTTTGTAATTTTGAGATCAAGGTTCAGATAGGACTGTCAAGGTGACTAATGACTTATTGATATCTTGGATATTTAATCAGGTCACATGATCATTATAGTTTTACTAATAAGTGGTTAGTCAACGGAAATGAATATAAATTATAATTTCAAATGACATTGTTTTTGTACGAATTTTAAAATAATGAAGTTAACCATTCATTAAATAATTTTAGCATCGAATTTCAATGATCCTTTTCTAGACCAGGCATGTACAGATATATGAAGGTCACACTGGGACACACTAGAAAAAAAAAAGTTTTTAATATGTATTTACTTCATTTCTTTTGATAAAATAAAAAAGTATTATATGTAAAAAAAAAAAAATAGGATTGTGATGATCTTACAATGATTTAGTATCAGTGCTCAGTTTAATTTTTGTAGGCGTAAAAGTGATGAGTCAAGTAGTTTTTATATTCATGTCCAAAAAAAGGTTTATGACTAATATGTTTTGATCCAAAACAGACTTGTGTATTTTAATTAACTAGCATCATTTACTTTGTTGAACACAGTTTTAAAAATAATTATGTGGTTTTGGCAGTAGATGTCGTATGAAAAAGAAATCTGAAAATTGTATCAAAAATACAGTTTTAAAAGAATAGACCCGTTACTTTATGTTGCATATTAACAATATATTTTGTATAATGCTGCATATTAACAATGCTGCATATTAACAATATCTATTGTATAATGTTGCATATATAAACAATATCTATTGTATAATGTTGCATATTAACAATGTGTATTGTATATTGTTGAATACTAACAATATATATTGTATATTGTTGAATACTAACAATATATATTGTATATTGTTGAATACTGCTAACAATATATATTGTACATTGTTGCGATATATATTGTATATTGTTGTATGCGAACAATATATATTGTATATTGTTGTATAACAATATATATTGTATATTATTGCATAACGATAACAATATATATTGTACATTGTTGCGTGCGAACGATATATATTAATTGTTGCAATATATATTGTATATTGTATATTGTTGCATACGAACAATATATATTGTATATTGCATGCGAACAATGCATACGAACAATATATATTGTATATTGTTGCATGCGAACAATAATATTGTATATTAGTTGCAAATAATATATATTGTATATTGTTGCATACTAACAATATATATTGTATATTGTTGCATGCGAACAATATATATTGTATATTGTTGCATACTAACAATATATATTGTATATTGTTGCATACTAACAATATATACTGTATATTGTTGCATACTAACAATATATATTGTATATTGTTGCATACTAACAATATATATTGTATAATGTTGCACATTACCAGTATGTTGTAATACAATGTCATTAATAAGTACATAGATCAATGGAAATAGGTATAACAGTCGTTAAATCTTATATTGAACTGCCTAAAATTGATTTGAGGAAGAAAATGTTACAATATTATGGTTATGCATATTTAAATCTTCTTATTGATTGATGGTGAATTTTCAAGAAACAAATTAATCACAAATTGATCGAATTCACAATGTAGAATATCATTTCAGTGAATACGTAGCAACACATTTGGAGATCTTGATTTTAAGTTTGGACGACATACTTGTAAGCACATTTATCATGAAACTATTTTGTGATAGTAAACTTTTTTCATATTGTTGCATTTATGAGATCACAAAAAAGGAAGAATAGCTCAGAAAAGGACTTTATATATCAAACACTATTATTATTTTTTAATAAATATGTTTTCCGTTAAAGTATAATTGAAATTTCTTTACTTGAAAATTCGATTCATAAAAACAGTTGTAGAAGTTCCATATTAACGCATGATTCATACTTCTCCCGGTTACTTATGTCCAACATCTTTGATTGGGCTTAGCAACAATAGCATTTGTCATATTTACAAGATTAATCCCTTGATTTAAGACGACAGAGATCATTATTGCATTTTTTTTTTCTCGTTTCAATACATTAAAAATCGGGCCCTGATTATTTGTTTCTCATTGAAGGTCAGAGAGGAGTTGGCTGTGATGGATAATGATTGAAATCCATTTGTGTTTCTTTTGTAAGCCAATTTAGATCTTCTCTTTGCTGTCTCCAAGACACATTATCTCATGTGACAGTATCTGGGACGATTGTATCATGGAGACATGATGGATTATTGATTATCGATTAGAAATTTATTCATTTTGATTGAGGTGTGCTGTTAAGATGTTTAGGTAGTTAGTTTTTAAAACGTAGAAGAGATTATGCTGAAGGTTCTATTAAACCTAAGGATTCACAGACCACGCCTTGCCGTTGGTTTTATAATGTGCTGTCTCATGATATGGATATTTTGCTTGAAAATATAATTAGCTATTTTATATTAAAAGATTAAATAAGATCTATCTTTAGTTTAATAAAAAATAAACATTCACAAGATTAAAATAAAATATTTTATTTAGTACTTTATTTTTTATTCATGACTAAAGGACTAAATCTTTTAATAAGTGCTATCTTGAATATAGAATCTCTCATGTATGTTTTGTTATGTTGGATATTGACGATATGTTTCGTTATGTTGCATATTGGCGATATGTTTCGTTATGTTGCATATTGACGATATGTTTTATGTTGCATATTGACGATATGTTTTGTTATGTTGCATATTGACGATATGTTTCGTTATGTTGCATATTGACGATAGATTGCGTTATGGTGCATATTGACGATATGTTTTGTTATGTTGCATATTGACGTTATGTTTTGTTATGTTGCATATTGACGTTATGTTTTGTTATGTTGCATATTGACGATATGTTTTGTTATGTTGCATATTGACGATATGTTTCGTTATGTTGCATATTGACGATAGATTGTTTCGTTATGGTGCACATTGACGATATAGGTGCGTTATGGTGCACATTGACGATATAGGTGCGTTATGGTGCATATTGAAGATATGGTTGTGTTGCATATTGACTAAGGTTATGTTGTGTTATGTTGCACACTAACTATTTGTGGCGTTATGTTGTGTTATGTTTCATACTAACATGTGGCGTTATGTTGCATACTAACTATATGTGGCGTTGCGTTATGTTGCATATTAACAATATGTTGTAATATATCATCTCTCTCTGATATATATATAGTAATGTATCCCCCAATTCTACGATATTTTTCCCAGAACAATTGCTATATTTATTACTTGTTGAGATCACACACACATTTGTGAACAGACATTTCTAACTTGAATATAAATAAGATAAATAAATACAAACTTTTGAATATATTTGCTTTTTATTACCGCAGAAGTTGAACTGAATATTAAACACATCAGGTTTATGTATATTTATTTCCCTTTATATAATAAATTTCCAATTTGTTTGCGTGCATGCTCAACGGCTTAGGAACAGTGACGTGACTTTCGCAACTACTCAAATAAACAACCAAACGATAATTTAAAAAAGTGAAATTTTTTTGAAAGAAAAAACTTGGAATTACATTCAAGTCTTTCTTTTTCTTGTAAATAAAATTTTTTAAAAATGATGATGAGAATACAAATTTTATGAACAAGAGTTTTATTTGAAGAATGGCTTCTGTTTTTAAAATGAGTCTTAGTAAAAAAAAAATAATAATAATAAATAAAATTTTCCGTTCTGTTAAAGGAAATGGGTTATATACATAACAAAAACATTCATATATCGGATTTGAATACAAATAGAAAAAGATGGCGCCTTTTCCTGCAAGTGGGATATAAAAATCGTCTGTTATGAAAAAGAGCAAACGATATCGTGCAAGAATTCTATTCTTTTATCGTTCTTCTAAGAATAATAGTCCTAGAATATTAAAATGATTCCAGAAAACGAAAAAAATAGATTAAAAAAAAAGTGGAGTTTATTGTTTTCAAAAGAAGTTTAAATTGCACTAAAGATAAGAAAAAACACGGCAGTGATGCACTTTCGACATAGATGTTTTCGACTTCGTTTTTCTGCAAAGGCAATATTTATTTACTTTTTAGAGGAAACCTATCTTCCTTGAAAAAGACAGATGCGTTCGTTGAAATATTCGACTTGATTTATTTTAAGCTTTAATGCACACCATGCCATTTGTTTTTATTTGATCCGATTCGGATGTTTTTTTTTTTATATATAGAAAGTTTTCTTTCTAATTTGAGTAAATACTTTTTATGTCCTATATATTTTTACGTTGAGAACTTGTTCAGAAATAATAACCTACGTCACAACAAAATTATAGTATACAAAAAGGTTCACTAATGAATAATATGGGGTTTTTTTTTGTACGTGTTTGTAAATATTTTACATGGTTCGCCGTATCATAAGATCCATTTTGCTTATTTAGTAATTTTTTTTTTTTTTTTTTTTTGAAAAAATTCTATTTTTGATGAATAACTAAAATAAAGGGAACATAATATAAATTTATTTTTTTAAATAGAAATTTAAATATAAGAAAATATTTTATACAATGTTCTTTTTTATTGTAGGAATAGACGATCAAATCAATATATATATATATATATATATATATATATATATATATATATAGTTTTTAAATGAAAAACTGTGTCAATAACCGGTCAACCTGGATATCGAAATCCGATTTATGCATTTTCTTTTATTTCTACGATATTTATTTTTTTTTTTAAATATGTTCCATATTAAAATTCCACAAAACAAATTAGATGTGGTTGTTGATAAATGATACGTTAAAGTGCCCAAGGCTGTTTGAATTAACACATATTTGTGAAAATATTTTGTATAAATAGGATCCAATTCGAATGTTTGTTTTTATAAAGTTTTCTTTCTAATTCGAATAAACTTTTACTGTCCTAAATTGTGAACTCAGTCAGAAATAATTCCTACATCACAACAAAATCAACACATATTTGTCAACATTTTTGTATTAAAAAATTGACTCATCACTTGGTTACTACAAAAAATCGAACCAGATACTTTTAAGTCTTTTTTGTGGCCTGATGGCCGAGTGACTAACGCTCTGGCTCTCGGTACCACAGGCTTCGGGTTCAAGTCCTGGCGGTACCATGGATGTTTGTAGTGGTTCAAATCCATTTTAAATCGTAGGCCCCTGTCTAATAAGATCATAGAGCGTTGTGTGGGTACTGTTACTCGCGTCCATAGCATATCTTCAAGCTATACGTGCCCCTGGGTAGTACTAAAGGAGTAACAACGGTGCAGTCCTGTATTTCCAGCTGCATTAGAAAAAAAAAAAAAAAACTTTCTAGTCTTTATTTGCTTTTTAACTTAATACTACATGTATAAAAATATGTAGGCCGAACTGTAACCATAGAATACCGGTTTGGTTTGTCGCTCGACAGTCATTTTTTGCGCACTTTAAGCTTGAACGGGTTCTACAGTTTAAAGTGGATTTCGAACCACTAACAAACATCGATGGCACTACCAGGATTCAAACCTGAAGCCTGTGAACTAGAGTGCTAGCCACTTAGCCGCCAGGTCGCCCTCGCATACCGGATTAAAGACCACTTACTGTTTATACATTAAAGGATCGTGGACTACTGTAGTCTGTGATAAATATTTTATACGAAATATATTTTCTTATGAGCATATTTATTTTATTAATATTATTAAAAATGGATTAAAATTAAATTTCTTGCTAAATATCATATTTATAAAATGATCTTTATCAAAATATGTGCAATATTAAATTATACAGCATAGTTTTCATAAGAGATATGCATTTTTTTTTTTTTACTTTTTCAGTTAAGTGCTTTTACGTAACTTTGTTTTGAGAAAAATAGCTACAAAAAAGTATACATATAAATAAGAAATTTTTAAGGGCTATAAGCAGTTTGTTTTTAAGACAATATTCCTAATAACGCCTTTCTTTTTGAGGAAATGTGGAAAAAATAATATAGTTTTATGGGGGGGGAATTTGACTAAATAGATTTTTGAGTGAAGAAATTTTCAAATTAACGATCATATTTTTACGCTTGGAAGATTTTTTAAATAATGGGTTTTGAAAGTTTAAGAATGCATGTTGGTTTTTCTGTGAGTATTCAATTCCGATGCTATAAAGGAGGGTGGAATATGTTAAGCCTTGTTTTCCTGAGATAAGATTAGTTGTTTATTTAATATATGGGTTGTAATATGATTCAAAAGAAAAAAAAAATACAATATACGATTCAGACAGTAATATATAGTTTATAATATATGATTCAAACCCCCCAAAAATATATAATATACGATTTAAACACTAATATATGGTTTGTAATATACGATTTAAACAGTAATATAGGGTTTGTAATATACTATTTAAACAGTAATATATGGTTTGTAATATACGATTTAAACAGTAATATCTGGTTTGTAATATACGATTTGAACAGTAATATAGGGTTTGTAATATACTATTTAAACAGTAATATATGGTTTGTAATATACGATTCAAACAGTAATATATGGTTTGTAATATACGGTTCAAACAGTATACGATTCAAACAGTAATATATGGTTTGTAATATACGATTCAAACAGTAATATAGGGTTTGTAATATACGGTTCAAACAGTAATTTATGGTTTGTAATATACGATTCAAACAGTAATGCATGATTTGTAAAAAAAACAGAAAAAAAAAAATCATTTTGACATACATCCCACTTTGTTGTATCTGTATACCGCTGATAGTAGCCAAACGAGAATAATAATAAAAAAACAAAAAACAAGTAACATTAAAAAAAAAAAAAAAAATTTAAGTCAATTCCTATTTTTTTTTTTTCACTTTTTATTGCAGAAAGTCCTTTATAAATACTTATATTCATTTTTTTTTTTTAAGTTTAACTGGCGCCATCTATTGGTAGATATATGCAACTTAAATAAAAAAAAAACTAAAATTAATTAATTTAAATTTAATTACTGAATTAATATTTGAAAGAACTGTATTAACATCTAGTGTCATCCACTACTACAAGTTCAAAGAAAATGTATTTGAACATGAGTGGATAAATAAGAAGTATTTTATGAACGATTGAAAATTTGAACAAGATATATATAGGGAGAGTGTGAGCTAATAGAAGGAATTTAATAAACGTTTCGATTTTAATTTTTTTTTTATTTTGTATTTTATTTAACTATTTTTCTATACTAACTATTTGATTTTCTAATTCCTATTGGATTTACATTTAAAAAAATTTTTTGACCTTTTTCTACCAAGTTCTAATTTATTTCCTTTCTTAAACTATCTAAAAAAATGTATTGAACCACTTCGGAAATGCTATTTAGATATCCGTGCATTCCTTTGCATCCTATTATTACTTTTAACTTCACAATTTTTTTTTTTCCTTTTCGATAGAACAGTTCTTCTTTCTAGAGATACTAAACGATTACAAAGGCCATCGCATTCCATTTTGGAAATAAACCTTATATCTCCCCTGATACTATACTTCCCCAAGAGAAGTCTGGCGGAGATATAAGGTAAGGCGCCGTCTACTATCTAAAAACGATCCCCCTGTGCTAGAATACTAAAGCTGCTTTTAAATATTTTTATTTGTTTTGAATGCCAGATTTTTTTGCAAACGATTTTTTAATGGACGAAGATATATTATATTTTTTTTTAATCTTTTGCTCAGTTTAAGGTGTTTGATTATAGAAAACTTGAAATATCTGTCAAATAATGTTTACATTATGTGTTCTCATCATTAAAAAAAATTAACTTTGATTGGATAGTTAAATTTAATTTTAATTTTTTTTTTTGGTATGACCTTTAAACAATTTGTTGAGCAAAATCATTTTGAAAGACTGTTGAAAATTTTATCTTCTTTTTTATCATATTAGTTATAGAATAGTATTTTCGAGTATATTGTTCTACAATGTATCTACAAATGTATTTTCGACTATATTGTTGTGCAATGTATTTTCGACTATATTGTTGTGCAATGTATTTTCGACTATATTGTTGTGCAATGTATTTTCGACTATATTGTTGTGCAATGTATTTTCGAGTATATATTGTTGTGCAATGTATTTTCGAGTTGTGCAATATTGTTGTGCAATGTATTTTCGAGTATATTGTTGTGCAATGTATTTTCGACTATATTGTTGTGCAATGTATTTTCGACTATATTGTTGTGCAATGTTGTGCAATGTATTTTCGAGTATATGTTGTGCAATGTATTTTCGAGTATATTGTTGTGCAAAATGTATTTTCGAGTATATTGTTGTGCAATGTATTTTCGAGTATATTGTTGCAAAATGCATTTTTCGAATATATTGTTGCACAATGCATTTTCGAATATATTGTTGAACAATGTTGCATTTTTTGATTATATTGTTGAACAGTGCATTTTGATTATATTAGTGCATTTTCGATTATATTGTTGAACAGTGCATTTTCGATTATATTACAATAGTATTCCTAAACCAAATGTTGCATTAGATAACTATAGATATATTAAATACAAATTTAATTTTACAAATGTTGTTAATTTTACAAATGATGTTGTTACAAATGTTACATTAGATAACTACAGATACTACTAAATATTTGTATCATTTACAAAATATTTATATAATGAGGTTAGTTTTGATAAAATTTTATACAAATGTAAGAAAATTTGCAAAATAATAATAAAAAAAAATAATAAAGTAGAAAACTATAAACCATAAAAGCTTCAACTTTTATCATACCATTGATTCTATGATATAGTGACCTTCTATTTTATTCTACTTTTCAATTTACTTTTCATTTAGAAACATTCTTTTTGAATGTATTACGTTCTTTTCTTTTTTAATTGGATTTAATTTTTTTTAACATGGTTCGAATCCACGTTAAACTGTAGGTCTCTGTCTGTTTAGCCCTCGTGTGCACAAAATGACAGTAGAGCCACAAACCGAACGATACAGTTTACCAGCGATTCGAACCTACTCAAACATATCGTGCCACCGCCAGGATTCAAACCTGCAGCCTGTGGTACCAAAGGCCACAGCTCTAGTCACTGACCATCAGGCCGCTCGTTAAACTGTAAGTCTCTGTCTAATTTGCCAAAAAACTGTGCAAAAAATGACTTTAGAGCAACAAAACAAAACAAACCAAATCTTCATTTCTGAAAGCAGTAAGTGTAATGGACGCCACTAGTAGACTCGAACCTTAGCTCTCCTACACGCGAACTTCACATGTTGCTACTGGGTCACAGATTGGGAGTTACATTTAAAATTAATTGTAAACTAATATTTAACTGTGTTTAAGTTATAAGTTCTTTAAAATAAAATATAAAGCAATAAGTGAGGAAAATCGCATAAAAAAATTTTTAAGATCCTTATATATGATAAAATAATGCTATAGTAATACAATAAATTGCAACAAAATTAATCCAAAAATAACAAAACGGTATTTTTATGACTAACAATGTCCCTGTTATTTTTTAATGCCTCAGAGTCCACATTCCATGAAAAGTACGAGAACATTTCGGTTCAGATACAAGCAACGAAAACAACAACATATTTATTGATAACGTATCTTTATTTTATTTAATTATTCTTTTGTTTTGTCAAATCGACTGTCGGTTTCGATATTTGGGACAAAAAGTTGTTGAAAAAATAATTAGTGTAGAAATTTTAAGTGACTGTGACAGTTATCATTACTGAATGACAGTGAATTTGCTAATATATTTAGGTGATATTATATTTTGACAGGAAATTAATTCAGACTTTTGTGTCAAAATTGTAAATTTAAATTGGTTTCCATTTTAATCATATTCTTAATACATTAAAAAAATGAATAGTCAATAATAAAAAAAATAGTTAGCAGTGTAATTTAAAAATATCGGAAAACAATTTATTTATTTTATTTTATCTACGGCTATAATATAGTGGCTTAATGAGGTTAGATAAGGGTAGATAATAAGCCCGACTCGTGGCTCAGTAGCAACATGCGCCGCTGATGAGCATTAGGCCTGAGGTTCAAACCGCTAGCGGCTTTGTTGTAAACATTGTTTAAAAAAGAAGAGACTCGAGGACGTTTGGGATGTTCAACATCTTGCCTCGTTATTTGACTACCTACTAGGAGTTTTCTGATTTTCTCTCATAGGATACGCAAATGTGGGTAGTTCCCTTTAAAAGTCCACACAGAATACACTATCCTCTTTCTTCAGCGACACGGTACCTTGTACCTATGGGCGCTAGATCACAAAAGAAGCTGGCCCTTTACCACCATCCGTGAGTAGATTACTCTTTGCGATGCCTGTCCCGCACTGCAGGACATTGAGGATTAGACAAAAACGACTTACACAGGCTGGATAAGAATAAATTCAGTTTTGCACTACAGATATGTAATGTGTTTCACTATTAAAATCATCATCATCAGTGGCGCAACAGCCCCATGGTGGGCCGAGGTCACTGATTCGGCAGATTCCTAAAACTGAGATGCGTTTCCTTTTTACGGGGTAGGGTTGTCAGCCCAACGCTCTCAAATCATATTGCGGGCTGATGTCCAATTGGCTAGTGTTCTGTCCTTTGGTATCACAGGCTTCAGGTTCGAATCCTAGCCGTGACATGGATGTTTGTGAGTTATTCAGAATCCACATTAAACTGTAGGTCCCCCTAATTAGCCTCAAGTGTGTATAAAATGACCTTAGAACGACAAACCATATCTACAATCAGATTAGACCAGGACCTACTTTTGAAGTGTATTCCGAACCACTACAGACATCCATGGAACCGCCAGAACTCGAACACGCTACCTGTGGCACGAGCGCTAAAATATCCCAAACTTTATTAAAAATTGAAATATTATCAGTTAACTAATAATTTTTTTCCCCCTCATTTTCAAATTTAAAAGAAAATAATGTGAAAAAGTCAGATAATGCAGCATTTTTTCCCCCCGATATTTTATATTTACTGATTTTTATTATTATTTTTTTTTTTTTTTGCCTTTTTCGTCATCACAGGATAAAAAATAAATATATATTGCGAGGAATAACAACGCATAAACAGGGCACCTTTGTATGTTCGAAGTGGTGAAAAATACTTCATTTCGAGCGTCCTCAGAAAACACCTGGTTCACAAGGATTACTCCATTGACATAACACGATTTATCAGGAACTCCAAACACATTATTAACATAAACTTCCAACTGTTCATTGTTATCGCTGCATTTTTTTCCCCACTCAATCAATCATCAAGTTTCATTGCTGTCTATTGTGGTTTGAATAAGATGGGAAAAAAAGCACCAACGACAAGGAGGCATCGACCCAAGACAATATTTTTTTAAAATTTGCCGACAACTATTTTACCCCCTCGAAATAATATAAAATTTTCTGTTATGGTTTTTTGATGTTCACGATATTCAAATATTGTTTGTAATTCAGCGAAAAAAATTTAAATTTTTTTTTATTCGTAGATTGTTTATGTAAGGAAAGGCGATTGTTCGTGTAAAATTTCTATTTTCCTGTTGCTGAGGCGAAAAAAAAAAAGCCTGTTTAGGGAAAAATATTTTTAAAATTATGCTTAAATTTTTTTTTTTTTATTTTGTAAGGCATTTCTTTTTTATGCAAGTAATATTTCTGAAGGCATATTGCGTTTTTTCCATTTAATTTTATATAGCCTACTTGCATGCTTTCATAAGTCATGTAAAGTTTTGATTTTTTATAACGCTACATACAGTATACATATATACACGCAGTACATACAGTATACATATATAACGCTACATACATATATACAGTATGTATTTCTTTGTTTTGCATTTAAGAAAAAAATTTTAACAAACTTTTTAAATTTCAACAAACTTTTCTAGACTTGAATGTGGCCTGATGGTCAGTTAGATGCTTGATACCACAGGCTTTAGGTTCGAATCCTGGCCGTGGCATGGATGTTTGTGGTAATTTGGAATCCATGTTAAATTGTAGGTCCCGGTCTAATTAGCCTAAAGTATGCACAAAATCATCGTTGAGCGACACAGCAAATCTAGACTTTAATTTAAAATGAATTAAAATCAAAGTACATATTTTGACTTTGATTATACACATATCTTATATTATATAAGATATGTGTATAATCTTATAGTACATAACTAAATATGATACATATCTTATAATATTGGTACATAACTAAATCTTATAGTGTTGGTACATATAAGTATATCTTATAGTACATAACTAAATACGAATTTTTAAAGATTCGGTATTAATTACATCTATTTGCCGATTACAAGTATAAAAAAGTTAAATCTACCATCGTATAAAATTGTTTGTATTGAGGCAAAAAATGGCCTCATGTGGACCTTGCATTAAATAATATAAAGAGAAATAAAAAAAAATTTCCTGTGTTAGTGGTTTGTAGAAAAGACCGCGATTACACCCCTGAGTGAATGCTGAATAGGTTCCAACCTCTTATTCGCGCGGCACCGTGGGTCTTTCCTCCCGCCTTCTTTTCACTCCGGTGCGCTTACAAATCCGCTTCTAAACAGACCACCTGCGCTCTTTGTCGTCATGTTCCTTACGTCCGAGTTTTTGTCATGTTCGCACTTTCTTTGTAAATGATTGAATGCAACTTCCTTCCACTCTTCCCATTGACATTTATTTACTAGGAATTTCAACAAAGTAATAATAGTACAGGAAAATTTTTAAAAAAGGTGTAAATGTTGAAAGATTTTGCTATAATAATTCGTAATAATTCGTATTGATAATATTTATAATTCTTAATAATATTAATAATTGGTATTGATAATATTTATAATTCTTAATAATATTAATAATTGGTATTGATAATATTTATAATTCTTAATAAATTAATAATTCGTATTAAATGTAATTCGTTATAAATTATTTCTATTTATTATAATTCGTTATAAATGATTCGTATTTATTATAATTCGTTATAAATTATTCGTATTTATTATAATACGTTATAAATTATTCGTATTTATTATAATACGTTATAAATTATTCAGTTTATTGTAATTCGTTATAAATGATTCGTGATTTATTATAATTCGTTATAAATGATTCGTATTAACTAATTTGTAGTAACCGTAATTTATAATAATAATGACTCGTATAATTTGTAGTTTGTTATAATAATGATTCGTATTAATTGTGAATCGTAATAATATTAATGATTCGTATTAATTGTGAATCGTAATAATAATAATAATTCGTATTAATTGTGAATCGTAATAATGATTCGCATTTATTGTAATTCGTAATAATAATGATTCGTGTTTATTATTCGTAATAATAATGATTCGTATTTATTGTAATTCGTAATGATAATTATTCGTATTTATTGTAATTCGTAATAATAATGATTCGTATTTTATTGTAATTCGTAATAATAATGATTCGTATTTATTGTAATTCGTAATAATAATGATTCGTGTTTATTGTGAATCGTAATAATGATTCGTGTTTATTGTAATTCGTAGTAATAATGATTCGCATTTGTAAATCGTAATAATAATTATTCGCATTTGTAAATCGTAATAATAATGATTCGCATTAATTGTAAATCGTAATAATGATTCGCATTAATTGTAAATCGTAATAATGATTCGCATTAATTGTAAATCGTAATAATAATGATTCGCATTAATTGTAAATCGTAATTATAATGATTCGCATTAATTGTAAATCGTAATTATAATTATTCGCATTAATTGTAAATCGTAATAAAATTCTCATTAATTGATTCGTATTAATTGTAATTTGTAGTTAATGTCGGTTTTGGGTTATAGTGGAAAAATATGCCATATTTATTGTTTGAATGTTTAGTTTTTAGTTAAACTAAAATACTAAATAAAATTTTAACGAATCTTGAACAGAAAATAAATATTTTATGTTTAATGTTCTTATTTAGTGATATTTTCTAAATAAAAAAATGTAATTATTATTCAGTAAACAAAATTTTTTTGTATTTATAAAATATTTTTAAAATGATTAGTACTTTGAGACCTTATTAATTTTGACATTTTTTTTCAAATATGTAATAAAATATATTTTATTTTTAGAATCTTGAAGATATTTTACATAACATCTTAAATTATCAATTTTATTTGTAAAAATGTAAAGTGAAAAGATCAAGCTAATAAAGAAATACTTTTATTCAATTTGGCATTAATTTTATATTTCGAAGTATACAAATAATCGCAAAACAGTCTATTTCTTAGTCAGTTAAAATAATTGTACGTTTTAATTACATTTTGACATTCGTTTTTAAGTAAAAACAAATATAAAGTTTTTGAAGAAATATCTTTTACAATGCTGTTGTCTGACACTGTCAAAAAATATCAACCGACCGATCAGAGATCATAACAGGTAAAATGTTACAACTTTTTTTTGTCTTTGGCGAAATCTGCCGGAACAAAAAATTCCACACTGATAAAGTTCTTATCTCGCTTTTTTAACCACCTTGAACCAATAAATCCCAAAGGTTCATCGAAACTAAGTGCTTCCATCACTGTCAACTTTTACGCCTTATTCATCTAGATAAAGATCTTTATTGGTGGCCCTATAAAAAGACCACGCAAATTATACACTTTTTATTTCATTCATATAGCTCCCACGAACCTATCACCCATCTTTTGGATTCGTGGCTCGAGGATATTTTTTATCCATCAAGTTCAGGTCATCCTGTCGTGAAGATGAAGATAAAAAAAAAGTCGTGTACTTTTCAACAACAGAGGCCAGCTAAACCTTCTGTAAGATTAGACCCGTTGGAAAATTAGGTGGGACAACCATTAAATCGACTTAATTTTCCATCGCCAACCTATAATCACGGCATGTCTTAGTCGCCCACTCTTCAAAGAGTTCTTTTCTGACATTATGTGTTGTTGCTTCTGCTTTGGTGTAACTTGGATGATTTCTGCTTCCGGCCTTGCAGCTTCGGTAGGAAGTCCAGACTGAGTGGTGTTGGTGAAAAAACGTGAGATGCTAGTAACGGTTGTGGAATACGGGAAGACAGTTTCGTGAGAAAAAAAAGAGCAATGGACTAGCCAGAAGGAATTTGTGTTTGGGGTTTCTTTTTGTATGGAATTTTATCTGGTGGAGATCTGGATTTACATTACTTATTTTCGTGATTCTTGTACATGGGCTTGTACAGATTGCTTCTGGAAAGGGAATATGTTTTTTGATGCTGTTGTATATGGGGTTACAAAGTTAATATGAAACTTTTGATATGAATAAGGTTTGTAAGTAATCCGTTGAAGATTTATAACTATTTATCATTGGATTAGACAAGCTATTTAATCAATAGTTCCCATGAACATATCACCCATCTTTTGGTTCGTGGCTCGAGGATATTTTTTATCCATCAAGTTCAGGCCATCCTGTCGTGATGATGAAGATAGAAAAAAAAAGTCGTGTTCTTTTCAACAACAGAGGCTAGCTAGCCCTACTGTAAAAATAGAACCGTTGGAAAATTAGGTGGGACAGCCATTAAATCGACTTAATTTTCCATCGCCAACTCTGTAATCACGGCATGTCTTAAAAAAAAAAAAAAAACTCTTTGGAAGAGTGGTCGACTGACACTATGTGTTGTTGCTTCTGTTTTGGTGTAACTTGGATGATTTCTGCTTCCGGCTGTTAGCTTCGGTAGGAAGTTAAGTCGAGACGGGTGGTGTTGGTGAAAAAACGTGAGATGCCAGTAACGGTTGTGGAATACGGGAAGACAGTTTCGCCAGAAAAGAGCAATGGACTAACCAGAGGAGGGTATTGTGTTTGGGGTTTTCTTTTTCGGAATTTTATCTGGTGGAGATCCCAGGATTTGCATTACTTTTCGTGATTCGTGTACATGGGCTTGTTATACTTACAGATTACTTCTGGAAAATAAATGTTTTTATCTTGTTGTATATGGGTTACAATGTTAATGTAAAGCTTTGATATGAACAAGATTTGAATAGCTGCATGTAAGTCATCCGCCTAAGATTTATAACTATTCATCATGGGATTGGACAAGCTATTCATT
>BPLR01001194.1:0-118656 GCA_021605095.1 Caerostris extrusa | reverse complement strand
TTTTCAAAGGGAAATGGAAATTTGTTATTTCATAAAGAAATAGAACTAATGGTTTTAAATTCTTATTCGTCTTTTTTTCGTTCCCTCATGAATAAAAAAACTTCAGCTATTTCGAATAACTTTCAGTTCTAATGATTATGAAAAAGACTTTTTTTTTTTAATTTCTTAAAATAATAATGATATTAAAAACATTAATTTTGTGAGAAAGTAAAAACAGCGAAAGAAAAATAATATTTTTAATAACAACAATAGAGTTATTCTGGTAATAAATAAATTTAAAAACAACATAAGAAAAAAAAAAAATGTCTGTTAAGAACGCTGAATATCAAACAATAAAAAAAAATTGGAATTTATAAGTCAGAATTTTTATTATTCTAACTATTCTATTACTGTTATAAACCCAATTATTCCGGGGTTTTAAGGCTCTCGACAACCATTCATTTTAATAAGGTAATTTAAAACATGATAAGAAAAAAACTGCCTGTTAAGAACACTAAATAACTGCAACAATAAAAAAATTGGACTTTCTAAAGAGGTCAAATTTTTGGACTGTAAAATCCAAGTTAAAAATTGGAACATAAATATCCGCAACAATAAAAAACACTCGCGGCCGTAGCATATCTTCAAGCTACACGTCCCACTGGGTATACTAAATGAGGTAACAGCATTCGTTAGTTGCAGCCAACACGACATGTCTTCTTCAAGAATAGTTTGTATTATGTTACCGCTCGCGAGGAACTGTTAATACGACCCTGTCCTCGACGCAATTAAAAAAATATGCTATACATTTTCCTAATCGCCATTTGTCATATGCTTTACACATATTGTCATGCAAATTTGTCATTGCCATATAAAGTGTCTTTGTTTCACAAAAAGCAGTGATTACAAAGGACGACACTGATGATTTTGACCTGATCCTTCTGCAAGTTGCCATTGTCACGAGTTGGGTTATCATTTTTGTAACCATTTTTTGTTGTTTATTACCATTAAATTATATATCTAACCATTTTTTCCCTCATCTTTTAAATCACTTCTACTTCTCTCACTTGGATCAGAGCAATTTAATATTTTAACTAACTGAATATAATTTAAAATAAAGACATTTTATTAAATTTATTATCATGTCATCGATGATGACTAATCGCCATTTGTCATATGCTTTACATACATTGTCAAAATCGCCATTGTCATATGCTTTACACACATTGTGTCACAATCGCCATTTGTCGTGTTTTACACACGTTACAATCATCATTTGTTATATGCTTTACACACATTGTCACAATCGTTCATTTGTTATATCCTTTTTACTTTGTCTCAATCGCCATTGTCATATCAAGTGTCTTTTGTTTCTAAACTCAGTGATTACAAAGGATGACACTGACGAATTTTTGACCTGATCCTTCTTGCAAGTTGCCATTGAGGCACGAGTTGGATTATCATTTTCTGTAACCATTTTTTGTTGTTATTACCATTAAATTATATCTAACCATTTTTAATTCTGCTTAAAATCACTTCTACTTCTCTTGATCATTCGATTGGGAACAGATCAATTTATCATTTTTAATTGACTGAATATAATTTAAAAATAAAGACATTTTTATTAAATTATTATCTATGTCATCGATGATGACTAATCGCCATAGCCATCTGCTTCACACGCATTGTCTGCAATCGCCATATATGCTTCACACGCAATGTCACAATTGCCATTTGTCATGCTTTTACGCATTGTTACAATTGCCATTTTGTCACATGCTTTACACACATTGTTGTTGCCATTTGTAATATGCTTTACATATTTTACAATCGCCATTTGTCTTTTATCTTTACACTCATTGTTATAATCTATGCATTTTGTCACATGCTTTGCAGCATTGTTACAATTGCCATTTGTCACATGCTTCACGTGTCTCGTCCTTAGCCATATGCTTCACACGCATTGTCACAATCGCCCTTTGTCACATGCTTTACACATTACAATCATACATTGTCATGCTTTGCACACATTGTTACAATCGCCATTTGTCACATGCTTGCACATTGTTACAATCGCCATTTGTCACATGCTTCACACGCATTGTCACAATCGCCATAGCCATATGCTTCACACGTATTGTGCACAATCGCCCTTTGTCAGCATGCTTACACACATTTACAATCGCCATTTGTCACATGCTTTGCACATTGTTACAATCGCCATTTGTCACATGCTTTGCACACATTGTTACAAAATCGCTATTTGTCACATGCTTCACACGCATTGTCACAATCGCCATAGCCATATGCTTCACGCATTGTCACAATCGCCCTTTGTCACATGCTTTACACACATTGTTTACAAATCGCCATTTGTCACATGCTTTACACACATTGTTACAATCGCCATTTGTCACATGCTTTACACACATTGTTATAATCGCCATTTGTCACATGCTTCACACCGCATTGTCTGAAATCGCCATAGCCATATGCTTCACCGCACGCATTTGTCACACCGCCCTTTGTCACATGCTTTACACACATTGTTACAATCGCCATTTGTCACATGCTTCACGCATTGTCACAATCGCCATAGCCATATGCTTCACACGCATTGTCGTGAATCGCCCTTTGTCACATGTTACACATTTGTTACAATCGCCATTTGTCACATGCTTCACACGCATTGTTACAATCGCCATAGCCATATGCTTCACACGCATTGTCACAATCGCCCTTTGTCACATGCATTTACACACATTGTTACAATCGCCATTTGTCACATGCTTCACACGCATTGTTACAATCGCCATTTGTCACATGCTTTACACACATTGTTTACAATCGCCATTTGTCACATGCTTCACACGCATTGTCACAATCGCCATAGCCATATGCTTCTCACGCATTGTCACAATCGCCCTTTGTCACATGCTTTACACACATTGTTACAATCGCCATTTTGTCACATGCTTCACACGCATTGTTACAATCGCCATAGCTATATGCTTCACACATTGTCACAATCGCCCTTTTGTCACATGCTTTACACACATTGTTACAATCGCCCTTTGTCACATGCTTTACACATTGTTACAATCGCCATTTTGTCACATGCTTTTACACACATTGTCACAAATCGCCATTTGTCACATGCTTTACACACAATTGTTACAATCGCCATTTGTCACATGCTTTACACATTGTTACAATCGCCATTTGTCACATGCTTTACACACATTGTTACAATCGCCATTTTGTCACATGCTTTACACACATTGTTACAATCGCCATTTGTCACATGCTTCACACGCATTGTCACAATCGCCCTTTTGCCACATGCTTTTTACACACGCATTGTCACAATCGCCCTTTTTCACATGCTTTACACACATTGTTACAATCGCCATTTGTCACATGCTTCACACGCATTGTCACAATCGCCCTTTGTCACATGCTTTACACACATTGTCACAATCGCCATTTGTCACATGCTTTACACACATTGTTACAATCGCCATTTGTCATGCTTTACACATTGTTACAATCGCCATTTGTCACATGCTTTACTACACATTGTTACAATCGCCATTTTCACATGCTTTACATTGTTACAATTGCCATTTGTAATATGCTTTACATGTATTTTTACAATTGTCATTTGTCATATGCTTTACACGCAATGTCACAATCGCCATTGCCGTATCAAGTGTCTTAATTTCTAAAAGCAATGATTACAATGGGCCGACAATGATCCTTCTTGTATGTTGCCATTGACACACGATATGTGTTTGTTAGCATTTCGGTAACTTAATAACATAGTAAAAAATAAATAAAAAATTACCATCATACCAAAAGTTACCATATTACCATCAAATTATATATAACTATTTTTCCCTCCACTTTTAAAATCACTTCCACTTCTCCGGGAACAGAGCAATTTATCATTTTTAACCAACTGAACATAATTTAAAATAAAGACATTTTATTAAATAAAAGATCCCGCATTACGACGCATCAAATAAACATAATAAACAATACTGGAAGGGTAAAGGACCATCAGTTCGAACCCTTATTTCATCCAGGGTAACCCGATCCAGCATAATTCAAACCCTTGCAAAAAGCTTGCTTTGGCTGGCTCACCATCTTTAACTTGGTACCTAATAAATCTTAATAACTGTCAAGCTGGCGAACTGGCCTCACATATCAAACGTCACAGAAGAATCACGACAGCTCCAGAGATCTTGCGAAACGGTGTTTTATGATCGGTTACAGCTCAACAATGTGAAAAGCTTCGGACAGCTTGCTGGATGGGTCGTTCATATTTCAGGCACGTCCTGGTATGTATGTACTAGGGGTTGGTACGAATTTAGATGTCTCATACTTTCTTTTTAAACCTTTTTGTAAAAATGTCCTAATTTATGGCAAAGGTACAAATTTGTGTTATGTAATGTACATGGGGTAGAGATAGTACCTTTTAGGATCTAGTGAATGTGAAAAGTGGAGGAAAGAGTTATTTATTTGAAGGCAAAGAGATAGCGAACGTGATGAAATTAATTTTTATAAGAAATATTGTGGCAGAGGAAAGATGGTGAGTTATTGTCAGAATAAAAATGAAAAATTACCCACAAAGTGTTTAATAAAGAGATTGGTGAAAGTTTCGAGTATTTTCATATTAAAAAATTGTATTTTTGTATTTAATTGATATATGGGTGAACAGGCTTATTAATATTAAAGATGGCCGTAAATTTTAACACCAAGAATAAATACAAGAGAATTGTGGACGTGAAGAAATTAATTTTTTGTAGACAATGAAAGTTGTTGAATTATTATCAGAATGAACATGAAAAATTGTTTTTGTAGCATTTTATAAATAATTAATGAAACTTTTGTGTTTTTCATAAAAGGATTTCTGTATGTGATTTAATATAAAGGCGTACATTTAATAATAATACAAAAACTTACAACTAACAAAAAAACTTAACTTAACAATACAAAACTTAACAATAATACGAACTTTTAACCTTTTTGTAAAATGTCCTAATTTTATGGCAAGGTACAAAATTTGTATTATGTAAGGTACATGGATAGAGATAGTACATAGGATCTAGTGAATGTGAAAAGTGGAGGAAAGAGTTATTTATTTGAAGTCAAGGAGATAGCGAACGTGATGCAATTAATTTTTAAAAGAAATATTGTGGCAGAGGAAAGATGGTGAGTTATTGTCAGAATAAAATGAAAAATTACATCCAAAGTATTTAATAAAGAGACTAGTGAACGTTTCGGTGTTTTCATATGCAAAAAAATTGATTTCTGTATTTAATTGGATATATGGGGGCACAGGTTTATTAATTTTAGAAATGCCCGTAAATTTTAACACCAAGAATAAATCCAAGAGAATTGTGAACGTGAAGAAATTAATTTTTTGTAGACAATGAAATTGGTGAATTATGTATTGTCAGAATAAACATGAAAAATTATTTTTGTTGCATTTTATAAATAATTAATGAAACTTTTGTGTTTTCGTAAAAGAATTTTTGTATGTGATTGTATATGCGCGTATTTATTTAATAATAAAAATGTCCATAAGTCGTAATGAAGAATCTATCCAAGAGG
The DNA here is from genome assembly GCA_021605095.1 of Caerostris extrusa. Lineage (NCBI taxonomy): Eukaryota > Metazoa > Arthropoda > Arachnida > Araneae > Araneidae > Caerostris > Caerostris extrusa. The sequence continues at coordinate 113,058 of BPLR01001194.1, read as the reverse complement.
TAATGAATGTGATGAAACTAATTTTTGTAAAAATTATAAAAGAGTAAAAACATTTTACAAACAGCTTTTAGGAAGTTTCAGGGTATTTTCATTACACACATATAAATATATTTATACATACATACATACATATCAACACTAAACCGTAACACTAAGAATAAAGCAAAAATTATAAAACAGCCTAGACACTGTGAACGCGATAAAATTAACTTTTGTAAAAAAAAATATTAGACAATTGAATTATTGTTAGAATAAAAATAAAAAAAAAATTATATCCAAGTTATTTAATTAAGAGATATTTTATGAAAATACATAAAATTTTTACTATATATTTTTTTGTATTTTATTGATATATAAAAGTGCACAAGATAACTATTGTTAAATATGCCCATAAGTTGTTTTTCAAGAAGGAAGCCAAAAGATTGTGACGTAATGAAATTAATTTTTGAAAGAAATATTAATTGTTTATATGTTCATATATAATCAGTGCATGCATTTCCTTTTAAAAAAAAAAAAAAGAAAATGGGTTAAGATTATAATATGCAAGTCAAGCCTTTATCATAAATTTTAAAAAAATGTAATAGAAAATAACGATTAATTCTTATAAATATTCCTTCAAAAATAAAATAATATTAAAAATATAAAAAATTTTTTTTTTTTTTTTTGAATATCTATTAAAATTACAAAATAGATCACAGCAGTTCAGCTCATTGGTTATGTTCGCAGCTAGTACAGAGTTTCCAAACTCCATAATTCTTTCAGAATCGAGGAAATTGGATAGTTAGGATTAGTGAGATTGAATAGTTAACGATTCGTCGGTTAAATACATAGAAATATTGTAATTATAAGATAGTAATTATAGTATAGTAGGATGGTTAAAATCATATAAAAAAATTTCAATAAATAAAATAACATCAAAAACTATAAAAACAAAATTTCTAATTATCTATCAGAATTACAAAATAGAACACAACAGCTCATTAGTTATGTGCAGATAGCGTAGAAGTTCAACTCAGAATCCGCTGGTGCAGTGATTCTTTCAGAATCGAGGATATAAGATAATGTGGATTAATGAGAATGGATTTTTAACGTCTCTTACAGACAGGTTGACAGATTTTCTTCTGGATTTCTTTCACAACACATGCAAATGTGTCATGATTATCGTTGACAGACTTTAGTAGACAATGATATCCTAAATAGATCTCCCTATTAATAATAGATCGGCAACTAAATAAATCCATAGTTATTAATCAATAACTGAAATAGGTTGTAAGGTAAAAAACAAAAAAGAATATTGGTGGACAATTGGCTTCATACATTAATATACCGCCATATTCAAGAGTTAATGGAAAAATAAATAAAAAAATTGCATTTGGTAAAACAAAATAATGAATCTTAAACTTCTACATAACAGACACAATAGGAAGATGATTAATAATGATTCATGACATTATAATTTAATCGTAAAAATTTGCGCTTTTTTTTTCTTTTGTTTAAATTAATCATCCAGTTTGAGATTTAACAATGCTTTTCAATCCTTATTATATCCACCATAATGAAAATGAATCAATCAATTTCAAATGTGGCAGTTGATTTCAGTATGTCAGAAATAAGAATTACTTTAATTAAATAAAGCATGAACAGATCAATAAATCTGTCTTTTAAAAGTTGAAGTTGTATTAAAAAAAAAACTTAACCCACAATGGCGTACTTTCCTATTGATACATTTTTTCATGTCATGAAAATAAGAATAAAACGCTAATGAAACCTATCTAAAAAGAGTTAATTGATTTGCAAATGATGAATTATGGAGGTAATCAGAAGTGAATGGATCGATAGTTATTAATTAATAACTCAAATAGACTGCAAGGTAAAAAAAAAAATAAATTGTAGCATAAAAAAAAAAAAATAATTGCGACCACAAATATAATTAAAATTTTTATGTAGAATTAAAAGGTGTCAGTGAGAAATAATTTATTGTCAGCTGAAGATTAATTTATTAATTTAGTATAAATAAACAAAAAAGAAATCCATAGATGGATGTTTAATTAATTCTGCTCATTAATTAAATGAAAATAGCCAATAAATATTTAAAGTGACTGGTGGAAAGTGACAATGCAATTAATTGGATGTAATGTAAATATAGAATACTCCATTTATTCAACTTACATATATAAATAAGATATTTTATTACTTTAATTTATTAATTAAATACACTAATTTCATTCATTAAATAAAATGATAAAACATATTTTTATGAACTTCAGGAACAATAATTGTGATAAAAAACGCAAAAAATTCTTGTATTACGAATTTTTTTTGTGTTACTATTCCAATGTAATAAAATTAGTTCTTAATGCATTAAAAATGCACACATTTAAAATATCTACAATTTAAATCAACAATTTACCATCAAATGATTATCATCAATATCTATCGGCCATCTTCAATTGATTATCAAAATAAACGATGATTTTTAACAACTGAAAAAACATGTTCTCAAAACATAAGCCAATCTAACTTTTAAAGTGACCCACGTTAACAACATTTTGGGTAGATTATATTTCATATGGGCCTGATGGCCGAGTGACTGCGCTCGGTGCCACAGGTTTCGGGTTCGAATCCCACCTGATGGCCACCAAGTGCTCCACGATCTTTTTGGTATCACAGGCAGATTCGAATCCTTGCGGTAGCAGGGATGTTTGTGACTAGTTCGGAATCCACAAAACTGTAGGAATCAGTCTAATTAGTCTGAAGTGTGCAGAAAATGACCGTAGAGCGACAATCTGAACAAAATCTTCAGCGTCACGGAGCCAAGTCAAACTTCTACCTACCCTCCCCCTTCCCTCCTTCCATAAAATCACACAGGTTCATGGACTTGATCTACATGTTTCTGTGGAATAACAAACAACAAATGGAATAAAAAACCAAATGGAATAGAAACAGCAACAGAAACCACAATATTAAAGATCGAGTCTCCCTCGTTTTTTTTGTAGTGACTGTCACGAACACTATCAGCAGATCAAACCAAGTCCGTGTGGGACGTGTTAGGTTCTTTAACCAATTGGAGACCTGATTCAAATGCAATCGAAAAGCTAGTTTTCAATTAATATGACGTCGATGAAAAATTATTATTAAGAATAATTCAACCTAATCGATGAAAATATAATTAGATCCCCATTATTTTTTTACCATCAAATAGAAAGGTATTGAATAAATGCATTTTAACTAAGACTGATAAATAAAATAAAAAATTACAAATCAATAAACATCATTAATAGAATTATACTGCAAATCAAATAAAGATAAATCATAATGATTAAAACATCTAAGGACTACATTAAAATGAATATATAACACAAATAAAAATATCATCGGTACGAAGAATTAGATATTTAATAAAAAAAAACTGCACATTCCTATTCAAATCAAAATTCAAAGACACTTTAATAAATTCCTAATTCAATTTATTTTGAAGTCGCATAGAAATTTGAAAAGAAAAAAAAAATGCACTCTATCATATCTTTTATTCATTTATCAACATTCACTAACTCAATAAACAGCAATTTCTCTACATAACAGCAAATCATTAATTATTACCTGCTTTGCAATTATCGCAAAATTGCTACAAGATAATATCCGCCGAGATTCAATCTAATTAAAGTCGTTCACGTTCATCTCCCAGTGAACGAGTAGAAAAAATGACTTTTAAGAATATATTGAATAAAATAAAAATATGAAGAATGTGAACTCGTTCATCAGTTATTCATTAATAAGTTAAAAATATTCCCAAGCGAATCATTATTCTTAAATGCATGCGGCATTTTTTTTTAAATTCTCTAGTTGATTTCTCTGAGGTGATTAATAATTTTTTTTCTAAAGAAGCTGTTTAAATATTAATTATTAAACAGCAGTTTTGTTGCCAATTATTAATTCATAATGATTAGAGAGAGATTACGACAATTTTATTCGAATTTACGGAAAATACTTTAAAAATTAAATTAATAAATAAAATATGCTTGAATTTCTTATGGCATAAATTAAAATTACAAAATATGCTTTCCATTTTTTTCCACCATGGGTAATTTAATTAAGCTTTTAAAGAAAGTTATTTTTTTTTTAATTGTTGCAGATTTTCGAGTCATTCAAATAAATGTAATTGAATACTGTATTTATCGTTTACTCAATAAAATTAAAAATTATTATTTTGAAGAAGATTCTTTGTTAAGGAATGCGATACATATTAAGTGTCTTTATGAATTCAAGGTAAGTATTATTTGAAATAAAATTTAAATTGAGCAACTTCACTTGCGTTTAAAAGCAATCAGATTAAGGACATTCACTCTGGGGGCCTGATAACCGAGTGACTGGCTCTTGGTGCCTCGGGTTAATGTGTGTTGTTTCTTATCACTAGTAGACATATAGCCAACCCCACGAGCACATATTTACTCATGGTTCAAAGGAAAGGAAGCAACTTCTGTTGTGATGGAGCACACGTAGGTAGAAGTCTGCCGCTCCGTGACGCTCTTACAGTCATAGGAGACCGACCTACGGCTTAAAGTGGATTCGAACCACTACAAACATCCATGACACTTCCGGGGCTCGAACCCGAAACCTGTGGGCCCCAGAGCGCTAGACACTCCGGCCATTTCAGTCCCCTCAGGTTAACGTAGAAATGTGAATGTAGTAGAGTAGACCGTGATAATCCCTTGGTAACATTGAATCTGCCAGGTTACAGTGAATTCTTGATTTTCTTTTGAACTTCACTAGCATATCCATTCTTGCATGAATCTAATGCTCAGTGAATAATGGTGATAAATAGGCATATCGTTCAGAGTTTTTTTTTTTTTACTGAATCACTCACATATATACCTATGTTTAATATTTTGATATCTATTCCTTTACTGAAATAATTTATGTAACGTTTTTGAATTTATGTATTATAGGCACAATGAATCCATAGGCCAATTTTTTCTGTTGATCTCGGAGAGGAAGGAAATTGGTATGAAGATTTCATATACCATCTTTGGTTTAGATCTTTGCAAAATGTCGATGCAGTGTAACAAACTCCCCCGGTTCTGTTGGGTGCTTCACATCTACTAATCTTGCGGCGAATGACTTGTCAAAGTACCGACACAAAAAAACAATTAAAAGGTAAGTTACATAAGCAATGAAAATATATATTAAAATAATTTCAAATTGTAAAATTTTAGCAAATTTATGATTATAGTTAAGAGTATGGCCGAGCGGCACACAGATTCGGGTTCCGAGTCCCCGGCGGTGCCATGGATGTTTGTAGAGGTTCGGAATCCACTTTAAGCCGTAGGTCCGGTCTCCTATGACTGTAAGGCGTTGGGCGTAGAGCCCCGGCAGCCCTACCCCGTAAAAGAAAAACATCTCTCGGCCTTGGCCACATTGGAGCTGTTGCGCAGATGATGATGATTGTTAAGAATTTTTACCGTTTGATAGTAAGATGTATTAATCTAAACCTGCTTGACTCTATGAAATAGACAATCTATATATATGACTATATATATTTGGAGTCAGACCAAGAATAATAAAATAATTTACGGCCCGGACACAATCCAATTTATATTTTTGAAAAATATATTTGAATTAACAATGTTTGAAATAACAAAATTTAATTTTCATAAATCAAGATACAAAAGAATTTTAAAAAAATGTAATCTTGCAGGTCAATTTACAGGTTACCATTAAATTCAGGATTTAATATAAGAACAAAAACATAACAGCAATCTTAAAAACAAAAACAAAATTTTCCCGATATTCATTTCTTGAAAATCTCATTTCACTCGGAAATAAAATTGTCTCACCAGACGTCTTTTAGAACAATTTTAAAGTTAATTTTTCTCTGAATTAATTTTTTTTACTAATTTTATTTCATAATTATTCAATTATTTTATAAATAAATATTATGTATAAAAAAAACTCGTGAATAATTAATTTAAAAAAAGCTCGAAGAAAAGTTAAAAAAAAAAAAAAAAAAAAGATTTCAGCAAAAATTTCTAAATTGAAAATGGTTAGAGACACGAAAACCCTACTCATGAAAATAATACCCATATATTTCTGAATAATAATGGAAACTTTTGAAAACACTTTAAATTACTTCGATTACAAAAATAAATAAATTAATGTATTATAATTCTGTTTAGTATTATAATGTTTATAAAAATAGTAAATATATAACATTCATATATTGTTAATAAGCAACTACAGGAATTGAATGGCCGGTAGTGACTGCAGCTCTGGCGCTCTTGTGCAAAAGGTTCAAGTTCTAGTCCCGCTGTACTTTGAGTGGTGGTACCAAACTACTTGTTGTAGTGGCTCAGGAATCCACTTTTAAGCTGTAAGTCCCTGTCTAATATGACTGTAGTGCGTTGGAAGTAGGGTTGACAAGCCTAGCCCGTAAAAGTCGATGTCACTTGGCCACGTCAGACTTCTACCTACGGGTGCCCATGCCGACACTGTGGAAGCTGCCCCTCTTCCTTTCCATGTAGGACCACAATTTTCATAGACTTGGTCTAGATGTTGCCGTCAACCAAGTGGGATAAGGTAAAAAAAAAATACAATAAAAAGTAAAAAAAAATGATTGCATAGCTTAACAACAAAAAATTATGCTTAGTTAAGAAAAACTTTTCAGCTGTTGTGATAAAAGATTTATTTTTAAATCTGTTTTTTAATTGAGTTTGTGTTGCTGCTTTTTATCCCACTTGGTCGACAGAAGCATATAGACTTAGTCATGATAAAAAGTAAAATGCAGCTTTTTTTGTCATATCCTTGCGACACAAAGACATGAGGCACCCAAAATGAGATGTCTGACATTTACCCAATACGATTATACCCCCAGGTACTGGGTACCTATTTTAGTAGCCTTTTTACAATATGCATGGGCAACAGTTGAGCTATTCTAATCTGGACCAAACGGAATTAGAGATTGCAAAATAAAGATTAAAAATAGGCAAAATGGTGTTATTCTAATATATATTAATTAATTTTATTCAAATTTATTAAAACATCTTAGTTGTAAGATTGTTTAAAAGCACATACTTTGTAATATCATTATAATATCTCTTTTTTTCAAGTGAATGGTTTTATAGAATTTTTGAAAGATATTTGATTGTTAAAATCTATATCTATTCAACTATTAAGAAATTCAAGCATTAATGCATTGTGACAAAATTTTACTCAGATTATCTGTCGCGTGAAATAAACCAACGGTAGTGTAATTTCCTTAATAAATTTTCTTCATCCTCACTGAAAAAATCATTTGAAACAGTGAGTAAGTCTTTTATTAAAGAAAACACCTGAATTTCTGGTTCAAATATACCGAATTATTTCAAAATAAAAAATTCGTTTACAGTTTTACAATTAATCTTTTTAAAAAAATTTATTATTTCCCAAAATTAACGACCAATCCAGCTATTACAACTAAGTAAATATCATTTCATAAAAAATTGCATATCATTATTCAAATCAACCAGAAAACAGAATATTATTATTTTTATAATATTAAAAATAGAGATTTTAATACTAATAAAAAGGTTCGTTTCTAATTTTATAGGAAGTCCATTTTCAAATTCCAATTTACAAATGCAGTTTTTAAAAAGCATTTTTAAGAACATTGTGCTTAAAAAAAACCGGGAGAAAAAAACAAAAAAAAAAACAACGGGATTCATTTCCGTCTTTACAAAAATAAAAGAAATAAAGAAAATAGAAAATCCAACGTCGTTTATCGCAACACTTTAAAAAGTATTTTTTTCTCCTAATTTGATGAAACCGAAACAAGTTTCAAATGCCCGTCTTATTTCTAGGGACGTGTAATCAAATTTTACGGCTCTCTCGCTTGTAAATTTTTTTCTTTCTTTCAACATTTTTTTAATAAAAAAATACTTTTTTTCCCCATAAAATAAGAAGGAGGGAAAATTAGAAAATAACAAGTTTTTTGAGGGGGAATTTTCACCACCGCTCTGTTTTACTAGTGAATTTTCGTTTATTTACTGTAAAAGAATAAAAGGCATTAGAAAAAGATGTGTGCATTTTTAAAAAGTGAAAATCATTTTAGAAATGTGGCGGAAAATTCTTTTTGTGCGATTTTCGTGGATTTCTTTCTAAAAAATGCCAAGCTTTCATGATATTTAATAAAACATTCTATTAAATATAATGTTGTTGTTGTTATTGTCGTATTATCCCTCACATGGAAGGAGGGGAAGAGGGTTCTGTTTTTGATGGAGCACCCGTAGGTAGGTATGACTTCTTCTCCGTGTCGCTGAAAAAAGAGTGCAATGCCTTCAGGGAGGACTTTTAGGGGAACTATCCCCCATTTGCTTATCGTATGGGGAAACCGGAAAACTCCAGAGATAGTCCGACTCACGAAACAAGATGCTGGACAAACGCTATCGAGAGTCTCTTGGTTTTTGAAACCGTGTCTCTACAACAAATCCGCCAGCAGATGGAACCTCAGCCCCTAATGCTCACCAGCAGTGCACGTTAACACTGAGCCACGAATCAGGGGGATTAAATATAATTATTTTACTCTTTCAAACAATTCTAGAACAACAAAAACATATTGACTATAGTTTAAAAACCATTTATTAGGAAAGTTGGTAAGCCAAGTCGGATGGATTTAAACAGAACGGCTTAATAGTGGAAAAGGATACTTTTGGAGGAGTTTTTAAATACAATAAAAATTACAATTTTCAATAAAGGAAAATCGTTCGTTATAATAAGTCAAAATTTTAAAACATAATATTAAAAGAAAGATAGGATTAAAAATTCGACAATAATTATTAAACTTTTTGTCTTTCGATTGCTTTGTACTGTAACGTCTCACCAGACCTATACCAGACCTGTAACTACTTCAAGAAAGGGCCACTTTCAGGTTCATGGAAACACTTTTTGTATTTTTATTTACAAGCATATATATATATATATACACACACAAAACTCTGGGTTAATATAAAGTTATTTACAAAAAAAAAAAATTGATTTGAATTACACAATTGTAGTTCACTCTGTGTCGGAGATTTTCAGAGTTCTCTACAACGAATCTAAACACGTGATCTGCTGCAGACCTTAGTGGGCGTGATACACAAAACCCCAAAGGTCACTTTCAAAATAGATGCAAATAATAATTCAAAATAGACGGAATTCTCTTGATTTTCTCAAAAAACCCCCTTTAAGAAAAACTGTCAAGTGGGGAGATTCCCCTCACTTCTCATTAGAGTAGACATTTTCTTAGGCCATGGTCTATCACCAATCACGATGCAACCACTCATGGTGTAGTGCATATTCCATCTGCAATTGCTTCGACCTGTGATGGTCGGTCGCAACTGCTAATTTCAGGAGATCTCATTATCTATGGCACTGAATATCTGCTATCAGATTTGAATGGAATTGTTCTCATTAGTAAAAAACACTAATCGCATGTAATATAGCCACCGGCCACAACACTGTATATCTGCTGTCAAATTTGAATGATAGGTACTTGAATGATGTACTTTGAATGATGTACTTGTCAAGAATATACATTCCTCTCCTACCCAGGAGAAATTGCCATAACTCTTCTCGTGGGAAAAATGTTTACAGTACATATCAGACTAGTACCCTCAACAAATAATCGATTCGTCCATTTCAGTTTTAAAACGGGGGTTTTGATTGTAGAACTATAATATCTTAAATCTGTAAATTCGGCAGAAAAGAGTATGTCAGATTTAATTTAGCTGCTAATGCAAAATTTAATGTTATAATTTATAGAAAACTATGAAAACTTTAAATAAAATCATTATATATACAACTTTCATGAAAATTAGCTATCTGAATTTAATATAAAATTAATAGGAAACTCAAAAAAAAAAAAAATACTGTTCTAGTGTCGAAAACATTTATTCTCACCTGTAAAAAAAAAAAGTACAATTCGTAAAATAAAATAAACTCGTAACCAATTCATATAGATTTTGTATTATTATGCAATAATTTAAACAAAAAGTCAAAAATAAATAATTAAAAAAACACATCAAATTTCTAATTTAAAAATATGCTTGACAATTATAAAAAATACAGCTTAAATTAATATGGCATCAAATAAATAAATATAATTTACATATATATATATTTTAATTTTAATATAAGTATTTCTAAACCCCAGAAAAAGTTCACCGACAATTTGATTGCCAAATCTGGTAATTTTATTATGAGCTGGAATTCCGTAATTATCACAAATTGCCATCAGGGCGCATGGAACAAGAGTTAAAAGTAAGAATTATGTGCCCGTTACAACCACGATTTCGGAGTTCCACCGATTAACGGTCCCGTAAAGGTCCTGACCCCGACATTGCAACCCCTCGTTACCACGAGATTGTCGAGATCGAGATAACGGGACCATTCATCAATCAGATACTTAACGAATCAAACAGTGATTCGTTGACGTTATTGCATATGAATCGCTCACAAAAATTATGCAATTTGTTGTAATTGACTGAGTTCATTCGTATTTGTTTATTTTAATTTATCGTTCCAAAACATGTTCATGTGATTAAGTAAGTATAAAGAAATAGAATTCGCATAGAATTAGAATAGAAATAGAAAAAGAATAGATTATATTAGAATAGAAATTAGAATAGAAATGGAATAGAACAGAATAGAATAGAATGGAACAGAATAGCATAAATTAGAAAACTAAAATAGAATAGGATTAAGAATAAAAATAGAATGGAACAGAATTACAATAGGAAGAAGGAGTAGAATTAGAAATGAAATAGGAGTAAGAGCAGAGTAGAATAGTAGAGAAATCAAAATGTAGAATAGAATAGAAATGAGTAGAATTTGACAGAAATAATTAAAATTTACATTATTCTATATTGTCGCTCTGAATTTCAACATGTTTTGTTAGTAATAAATAATAAAATTTAATCTTTAATCATTTAGAATTACTTACGATACAATCTTGGAATCTAATGTCTTTGACGTAAAATTAAAAAATATAAAATATTTAGATTTTCATCAATATATATTTTTAAAGCAGATATTTTGTAAATAATTAAATATTGCAATTACGATGAAAATATACTGTACCACTTTATTAATGAATTAATCATTTTAAATGAAACAAATTCATTAGGTAATTAAAATAAAATATAATATATTTTTATTTAAAGTAATTTAATTTTTTTAATAAAGCAACTCATCTAACAACAACATAAAGGATATTTGTTATAGAAACAAAAATTAACTTAAAATTATAGACAATATAAATAAACTTCATTTAAAACAGTTTGACAATGTAGTTTAACTGAAAATAATTACAATTTTTAGGTAAACTTTGTAATATATATACTTACAAAGTTATTTAAATATGATATTACAAACAACAATTATAATTGTGGTTGCAAAAATAAATAAATAAATTTCTTATTCAAAAGAAAAAATTATTCTCACTTAAAGATCAGCTTTTTATTCAAGTAGAAACACATTAAAAATAGCAATTTACTCTTGAAAATTTCTCTACTTGAATAATAATAGAACCTTCCGCTGTTATGCTATGAAGATTGCCTGTTATTAAATTGTTTTTTAATACCATACTGTATAAAGCAAGGTCCGTTCTTTACCATTAAACAGAGGGGAATTCGTATGTTAATTAGGACTAGCTGCATGGTAATTATGAAAAATTTCATAACAAAGAATTTTGACCTGCAAAAACTTTTTGTTAAAAAAGTAAGCAAGTTACCGAAAAATAACCTCAACTTCAAGGTCACTTGTAAAGAAAGGAAAAATTTTAAGTTTTCTTTATACTTAAATATATTGAAGCCAATGTTGGCGAAGACATGTATTATGCTTAAGATATTATTACAATTTTGCATGGCGAAAGAAATACAGTCTGTCTTGAAGAATGAATACTATGCATGGAAGAAAAGATCACGAGAGTTTGTTATTTCTCTTTAATTTTTTTGTATTTTTATGTATTTATAATTTTTATTCATTTAAAGGAATAAATAAGATTGTTGAAGCAATTTAAAAATTTCTTACTTTGTGCAAACTTATAATTTAATTCTTGTATAAACTATTTACATTTCATAAAAATACGAAGAATGCAAAGGTCATTGTTACTTGATAGGTTTTTTTTTTTTATTATTTTTATTTATGTATTGATAATTATTATATAAATCAGATTGTTGTATCAATTTAAGTATATTTCTTACTTTATACAAGAATTTAATTATAAGTTTGAACAAACTATTTGCAATTAATAAAAAAAAAACGAGAAATGGAAAGGTCATTGTTTCTAGATTGATTGTTTCTTCTTTTGATTTATGTATTTATAATTATTTTCCTGTTTTTATGCATTTAAAGAAATAAATCAGATAGTTGAAGCAATTTAAATATGTTTGTTACTTTGTACAAATTTATAATTAAGTTCTTTCTTGTATAAACCATCTGCAATTAACACAAAACAAGGAATGCAAAGGTCATTGTTTCTTATTGATATCTATATATTTATGATTTTTATTTTCTAGCATTTATTCATTCAAAGAAATAAATCAGATCGTTTCAGCAATTTAAATATGTTTCTTACTTGCTCAAGCTTAAAACTAAGTTCTTTTATTCATTTGCAATTAGCATAAAACCAGATTGCATAGGTCATAAAAATTCACACTTATTTTTATTTTATTTATGCATATATAACAAAAATACAATAAAAGAAAAATAAATAATTTGTGATACGGCCTTATCTTAATAAATGTTTTAGTATTTGTCTCTATTTTAGAAGTAAACAAGAGAAAAAGTGATTAGTTAATTTTTATTTATTTATTTTTTGTGGGGCCTGAATGGCCGTGCGGCTATCTTACCACAGGTTTCGGGTTCGAGTCCCGGAGGTGCCATGGATGTTTGTAGTGGTTCGGAATCCACTTTAAACAGTAGGTCACGGTCCTATAGGATCGTAGAGCGTTGTGGTGGCATTGTTACTCCGCGTCCGAGGCTTATCTTCAAAGTTACACGCGCCCTTGGGTAATGCAAAGTCAGTAACGTCTGTGCAGCGCTTGCTTTAAGGCATCCAAGACCAAGCTGTTAAGTGTTTGCCAGCTGCATTAGAACAAAAAAAAATTTTTTTTTTTTTTTTTTGAGGTGGGATATTTTTTTATGAATGCTTAAAATTGTTTGTTGGTCTAAAAAGTCTTGTGAATTTTAATGCATTATTTAGCAATAAATACATTTACTTTGTTTAGCACAATTTAAAATGGATCTTCGGCAACAAATATTGTAGAGATTTAAAAAAACAAAAATTACATAATAGCTATCCTGAATCCTATTGCAAAGCTTTTGGTCCTCTAGTTAATAATAAAAATAGAAAACATAAAACTAAATATTTTATAATATTTAAATAACTACATTTGTATTATTATTCATGTAGATGTCGGTTCTACAAACAAGAATTGTTTTAAAACTACTACTAGGAATAATTATCATAGAAATGTTTTTTTCCCTCAGTGATTTTTCATCACAGAGGTTTTTATATAAAAATCATAAGCGTTGCTACCTTTAATTTTATAAACTTTTAATTATCATGAAAGAAATACTTTAAAAATTAAATTAATTCAAACTCTAATATAATTTTATTTGAATAAATCTAAAAAACTGCTGACTTAATTATTAATTTTTAAAAAAAAAAGATTTGTACTTTGAGCTATATCATGTCGTATTGACAAAGCTTTTGTTCCTCTAGTTTACAATAAAATTAAGTATTTTTCTAACATTTAAATAGCAACATTTTTATTATTGTTCATAAACATTTAAAAAATATCAAATAGTAGCTGGAATAATTTTCAAGTAAAAATGTTGTTCTTTTAAAAAATTCAATTAAAATTTGCATTTCACCCCTAAACACTTATGTAATTAATCACAACAACAAACTGGACGTTGCCAAACTTCTAACCTTGCTTTAAAAGACGATTACTTCCATTTTTCATGTTTTTAAATAGCTTATTTCGAATAATGAATCAATATTAAGAACAGCTCATTTTTTATTTATTCCACATCATGTTATTTACATGATATTCGAGGAAGCTATTGATGTCATTTGTTTGTCATTCTGCTCGATTAATAAATCACTTCTCGTGAAAGAAATCCTCAACATGGAAGCATTTCTACCAATGTCTTCCCTTTCCTGAAGCTGAACGAGGTAGGTCAGATAAACTTATGAACTTATGGAAAACAGGTTATGAACTTTCAGCAAAATATTTCCTTCTGACGTGAAGTTTGATTTATGTAGATTCTTTCATGTATTTTTGTGGCGCCGTTTGACATCTTACAAGTATCAACAAGACGTGATCTTGGAAGTTAAATCTGATGGACGTTAAAGCAATGCTCAATTAATATGAAGTTTTCTTGTAAACAAAATATACACTCTTTTTATATATACTCTTTAAAAAAAAGTTGTAGTAAGTTTCATGAAAATAAATCTTATATTTCAAAAATTCTTTATTTCAGAGAGTATACCAAAATATTTTATAAAATTCTAAATAGTGCTGAAAGGAAGATGATGAATTAAATATAATATATTTTTTCATTAAAAATTCTAAATAAATTATACAGATGAAATTCTGCTGAAAATAAAGAAGATATTTTTATTCAAAGTTCTAAAGAAAAGTCTTTTTTATTTCATACAGTAAGTTCTTATATCCAAAATAATTTATAAGATTCATAAATAGTACTGATGTGAAATATGCCATGAATTATAACCGTAGTAGTAAATGAATTTCAAAGCAATCGAAGAGTTGACATCAACTGAGGCAATATCATTAAGCCGTAGAATAAATTATAGATGAAATTCAATTATAAGAAATTCAATTCAAGAATTCAATTATAAGAAATTCATTTATAGATGAAATAAATATTATATATATTTTTTATTAAAAATTCTACAGAAAAGAAGATTTTTTTATTTTATACAGTCAATTCTTCCGTAGCCGGAAATCTTATATCCATAATTATTTATAAGATTCACACTACCAATAAAACAAACAAAATGCCATGAATTACAACCGTAGTCGTCAATGATTTTCAAAGCAATAGAAGAGTTGCCTTCAGTTGATACAAAATTATTAAGCTGTAGAATAAATTGTATGTAGAATCATCAATGGCCTCTAATACGAAAAAGTATTTCAGTCTTTATCTCCCAGAAGCTTCGAACCATTCATTTTTCTTCTCACCGATTTCAAAACTGCATAATTTTATTACTGGACATGGCAATTTTAACTCCTACTTAAACAGATTCAATATATGCTCTATTCATCTTTACAACACCAATGTAGGCGGAATGCAGAATATTAATCACAATCTTTTAGCTGTTAACAGCATGAATACCATAGAGCAATTTTAAGAAAACGAACTGAAGTTGAAAAAAATCAATTGACAACCAAGCTTTTGTTATCTCTGTTGATAAAAAGCCTGCTTTTTCAGCTTTTGTGAATCTGACTGACACTTGTACTTTAATGTTGTCTACATTTTTTCTCTCTTTTATTCTATTTATCTTTTGTATTATTATTATGTTTTAATATTACAATTTATTTGATGTTTTTTAAAATTCTGTTATTGATTTGTTTGTCACTTATTATTGTGAGATTCGTGGGATACTTTATGGTGCACGAGAACTTTGTAAATTTCAAAAACGAGATTAAAGTTTTAGAAGCAATAAAATACGGATTTATATTCCGAAAAATAATCTATTCAACGATAAATGTCGCGTTATTACTTCTTCAGTTTTCCAAATAAAAATGCCAAACGAATTTTTTTAGAAAAAGAAACATTTTATTGTAAGAACTGTTTTATTAAACTGAACTAGAGAGTTTGTTCATTGTGATTTATTATAAATGTTTTTGAAAAAAGAATCATTTGTGAAATGTAATTGAAATTTTTTATTTCTAACAACGACCATGACAAATTAGTTTCTAGCTGCACTTCAACTATGACAAAAAAAAGAAATCACAATAAAATTTTGTCATTGCCACAGAAAGACATGAAGGCAATAAGACTACAGTTACAAATCATAGTGATATGATCTTTATTGTATATTTCTTAGAACTTCCTGAAACGTATCAAGCATATGAAGTATAATTTCTTATCAATGCTTTCTCAATTCTGTATTTTTATATAGATTTTAGATAGGCCGAGGTTGTCTTCGAATTCGTAAATAGGTAGAGCATCGATTGATGATACATTTATTCGTTGGGAAATCAAGTGAAAGATAAAATTAACTTCAATCAACTACAACTATAAAATTTGATTTTAAATGAATTGCAGTAATAAAAAAGATTATTAAAATAAAAGTGTTTAAAAAACTGTAATATCTCCATTGCAATTTTGAGGATTTATTAAAAAGAAGCAATCATTTACCTTCTCATGTCTGGATTCTTCAATTCATAATACTTAGATTACAACCCCTTTCCATAACATTAGGGAAAATGTAAACACCAATCTCGACTGTATAAAACTTTCTCATTTTTAATTTACTATTAACGGCTAACATTTGGCCAGCATTTGGTGCATAACATTTTTAAATATTATTATCCTTCTAATTTTTAATTTCCTGTTGTCAATATAAAATCAATAAATCGTAATCAAACAAAAAAATCATTTTGCTCACTTTAGAAATGTATTCCTGATAAGCTTTAGAATAATATTATTAACCAATATAAATGAACATTATTTTATAAATGAAAATTATTAACCAATATAAATTAAAGCTCTTGATATCAGCAAATAATGAAAATCAAGTATTATGAAAGGAATCATTCAATAATTTTTTTTTTTATGCAAGTGGTTCAATTCTTAAGATAATTAGCTCTCTTTAGAGGAGACAAATAGATGATTTGATGATTATGTCCCGTACTACCATCATTAAAAAATTAATAAAATGAAATCAAACATTTTTTTTTTCTTTTGAACACAAAAAATTCGAATCTGAATGCTTAAAAACTAAATTATTTATTTTGTTCAAAAGTTTACAACCCAAACAAAATTGATGATACCCAATGACAAAAGTCCTCAATCCAATGAACTACCACTTTCAAAAAATAAATAAAGCGTAATCAAACGAAAAAAAAAAAAAAAATAATAACTTTTTCGGTGAAAAAAAAAACATAACTTTTTTTTATTAAAGAAAAACTAAAAATTTCTGCCTTATCAAAAGGCTTGGAACCCTAACAAAACTGATGATATCCAATGGCAAGTCTTCAAAAATATAGTGAAAAAGTGAAAAAAAATAAAATAAATCCCAAGACAGGTGGAAGAAAGCACATCCAGAACTCTTGCCGCATTAACTCCTTTCCCGAGTAATTTATTTGCCAGGAAAATGATCCTCACCTCATGCCTGAGCCCACGGCCATCCATCAACAGGGCTTCCCCAGGAAATCCAACAGGAAACAGACGGCAAATCGCATGAATCATCCCGCCTGTCAGGGATAACAGGAAAGTAAAGCCCCCCACAAGCACAAAGAAACAATGCGCAGGAATGTATACAGCAGCAGCAGAGAGATGATTGCCGCAGAGTGGTTTCGGGTTCGTGGACAAAAAATTGTCTTATTGGGGAAGCAGATGGATTGATATTGGTAGTAGGTGAGAACTATTGTACAAGAAGAAAGGTTGGGTTTTTTTTCCCCCGCTACGATATGATCCGGTTTCGGTTTTGCCTTTTTTCAGGGATCGGGAAGAATCTGGTCATTTCTTTGAGAGTGAACTCGCAAAAAAAATACCAGGTGGTGAAAGTAACTGAGAAAGAAAGAAATTTATACGTTTTCTACAAAAAAAAAAAAAAAAATTTTACAATGATTATATATATATATCTGATTGCTCTCTAGTAAAATTTATAAATTGATTATTAATACAATACGCTTATAATTGGCAAAATGTTTTTTTTGTTGTTGTTGTTGTTGTCATATCCCCTGAAGAGTACAAGAAAATCAAACATCATGATGCTCCCGAATAATATTGGCTATGGTGATTGCCAGCTGGGAATATAAATAGTTCTCCGAGGGGATAGTCCAGACAATGCATTGAGGCTGCAACAGCTGGACAATCAAAGACATGATGAGGAGTCAGCTCGACACATGTAAGTTGCCACATTTTTGGTATTTTTTAGGTTATCAGCAGAAATTTACATATTTTTGTGGGGTTTCAGCTTTAATCATTTTAGGGTACTAGCAGTTTTCCCGTCGACATTTAGTTCAGTGCCTCTAATTAGTTTATTTAATAAATGCCACATGTACTTTAGCACTTACGCCATCAGTACACAAGCTTACAATTAAAACCACTTAATGAGGAGCAGACGACTAAATGGTTGGCTGTCATAGGTTGATGAGATCACAAAGAGTAGAATACGAGGGGACGGCAATGCCGATACGGAAGAGATATCAAACAGTCATGATTTGTTAATTGTCTAAAGTATGTTACAGCAACTTTTCTTGGGCATCAGGGTGTCCACGTTAAGGATCGCCCAAAGTTAGCTTATATTTATCAAAAGACTTGAAGAATGTAATGATAATGCCTCGTTTGATATAATGAGCAATTTTTTAGCAAAGTTTGTTATATAATGATAACAAACTTTGCTGAAAACATATATCCACATGCAATAAATATATTTTATGCAATAAGTCTAAAAAAAAAAAAAAAAAAAAAAAAGAAATTATTGGCTATTAACATTTTTTTGTGAAATCTGTAAATTCAAAAAATCTTATATCTTATCTGTACTCTGTTATGTTCTAATCAAAAGTATACTGAAGAATTCAAATAATTAAAAAACTATATTAAAAAGGTTTCTAAGCAATATATTTTTGGCGAAATAAAATGAAAACAACATGTTCTTATTTCCCATTATTTTAAAATAAAATGATAAAACAGATAGATATAAATTAAAATTTATTATTTAATCGCTTTTTATTTATTCTATAGAATTTTACGATCAATCATAAATTTATTTCGCTAAATGATCTTAGATTAATTCTAAATGTAAACACAAAACGTGAAAAATTTCAATCGCAATTTATAATTCAACTCATCCTCCTTCCCCCTCCAAATATACAAATACAAATTATAGTAAAACGTGGCAAAAACAAAATCTTGTAGGGAAACAAAGACAGAAAAATGACAAATAAAAAAATAGTAAAAATAGTAATAATCACTTCCTTGAAAATTTTTATTAAAAAAAATATCAATATATCTATAAGACTTAAACATGCAAATTATACTAAGCCGCCTTTTAAGTAAAAAACATACTCCGACAGTAATGGGAAATTATGTCCGTTCCATACTGCAGAATCATAACTTGTCTTTTTTGGCAAGAATAAAATAAGCATTAATTCTTTTTTCATTTTATACACGATGCAAAAAGGTCAACAGTTGTCATTATTAAACCGTTTTATACAGAGTCTAGAACCGATTCGGTGAAATTAGAATCTATAACTCCTCGAACACAGATGGTCAACCATAAAAACAATTCAGTAGATAATAGACGTCATTTCGCCAAATCCTCCAAGGCCAACGTGGGTTGACCACTCAAAAATAATGTATTCTATAATCATAACAATAAAAAATATGTGTATATATTTTTCTTTTTTTCTTTTCAATGACATAACCTTGCTATATGGGTGGTAGTAGCAGATTGCAAAGACATCAACTTCAATATACTATTGATGGTGGTAGCAATTAATGAGTAAAATGGGGACTTACAATCTTTCCATGGAGACTAGGTCTTGAAAGGCTCCTTTTTCTATGAGGTGAATCTGGTTTTCCATGAGTTGCCTGAAAAAAAAAAGATTAATAATAAAATTGGTTGAATAATAAACATAATATAGGAAATGCAAAAGCCATTACAGTAATTTGGTCGTGCCATCACAATGCAGATGTTTTTGTTTAAAAGCTTTATCACGACAACAGGATAGTAGATGAACTAAATGAGCTTCATTCACTAAGGCATAACAGATTTTAAGTGGAAATAAATGTTATTATAAATATATCTAAATCACCAGCAATCAGGCCAGTTGTTTAAGTCAATTTCAATCAAATGCAAAGAGTAATAAATATATAAGACATTATTGAATAAGATTATTGGTAGATTGCAAAAAAATTAATCATTACAATAATTTCGCTGAATTCGCTTCACGACAACAGCGTAGAAAATGAACTAAATGAGTTTTATTCAGTAAGGCATGACATATTCTAAGTAGAAATAAATTCAATTAAAAAAAAATAAATGTTATTTACAATATATTTAAATCTCCAGCAATCAGACCAGTTTCTGGAATAATTTATGCCAAATGCATAGAGTAATAAAAAATAAAACATTACTGAAAAAGATTATTGGTAGATCGAAATAAAATTAATATTTATAATAAATTCGTTGAAATTCTCTGACTTCGCTTCACGACAACAGCGTAGAAAATGAACTAAATGAATTTCATTCACTAAGGGATAAGAGATTTTAAGTGGAAATAAATTCAATCAAAATAAAAATAATAAATGATATTATAAATATATTTAAATCTCCAGCAATCAGACCAGTTGTTCTAGTGAATTTCTGTCAATTGAATATATAAAATAATAAAAATATAAGACATTACTGAATAAGCTAATTGGTAGATCGAAGTAAAATTAATAATTATAATAAATTCACTCAATTCACTTCACGACAACAGCGTAGGAAATGAACTAAGGGTTAAGAGATTTTAAGTGGGAATAAATTCAATTAAAATAAATATAATAAATGTTATTATAAATATATTTAAATCTCCAGCAAACAGACTAGTTGTTTAAGTCAATTTCAGTCAAATGCATAGAGTAATACAAATACATGACTTTACTGAATAAGATTAAGGTTAAATCAAAATAAAATTAACTATTATTATAAATTCGTTGAAATATTTATAAAACAGTTTTAAATAAAGAAATAAATCTAATGACGAAACTGAGCAAGTGTAATTGAATTAATGTCTTAAGAAACTGTTTTCATAGTGATATATGAATATTAATAAGTAGACAATGATTAAGTTATGTTTAATAGACAATGACTAGACTAATTTTATTTAAGTCAAAACAGCGAATAATATATATATATATATATAGTTTGAAATAATTATTATTCTAGATGGAAACGTCTAAATTAAACTAGCGTGCACATATTAACTAACTTCAACTCCTCAAAACTAATCAGCTTTCTGACTTACATATGTATAAATTGCAAACACGCAAAATGCATTTCATATTTAATTTCCATGTCTACATGTCACATTCAATCAGAAGTTTAATTTTCTCTATTTTTCAGCATAAAACTTCAATGCTTATAAGCATCCACTATTCACTTATTCAGCAACTTATAAACGGAGCGTAGCAAAAGAAGAAATTAATTTGTAATGCAAATTTATAAAAGTAAATTAATTTGTAATTAATGTCACTGTTTATTTACATTATGAATAAAGCATTATTAAAAATTATAAAATTATTATCTTAATATCTGTTATAAGGATATTAAGCAAACTTTTCAAATAATTATAGAGAAATTCATACAATTATGTAAAATTTAAAATTACTAAAACAAATTTTTGTATAATAAGCAATACAATTTAATCAAAAATGTTGGACTTTTTGCTTAACTGAATTGAATTTTTAACTACCTTTAATAATTAATGATTACAATAATTTTTATCTTATGATACCTAAAATAAAGTCAAATAAATTTATTAATTACAGCGGATAAAATTAACTAATTATTTCATTTAATATAATCCATGAAGAGATAGTTATACTAATGTTTGATTCAATAATAAATATGAGCATACTTCAAAAAATAAAAAATGAAAAGAATGATTTGTAAATTTCAAATGGCAACACTAATTTAATGACAACTAAACAGTGGAAATCCTCTACCTTTAGCACAAACGATATACCTACAATCGTTAATTGAATATCTCCGGTTTTCTGAAACTGTAAAATAAAACGGCCCACTAAATGCAAGGCGAAACCATTTGCTTTCTTCTTGAAAAAGGTCAAAATGCTGCAGAAGTTCATCGAGAATTGTGTGCTATTTGTTGACCAACAATACTAATTTAACAAAGTGTATTAATGATAAAGCTGCTTGTACTGTCTATAACGATTCAAAATTTTTACCAAAACTGCTTGACGTCTCTTCCCCTTTCCACTATATAGTACCAATCCTGTATGTACCCCAAAACTTCCCTAATTTTCTGCAGCATAAGACATAGGTTTCTGCAGCATAAGACACACCCCCAAGGTTTTTTCCGATAATTAAATGTTCTGCCAGGTTATACTGGATAAACCCCTAAGCAGTTGAGATTCTAAGCACAGGATCTCTAGCCAAAGATATCAAAATATTTATAGGCGAACAATGACTGCGGAAAATATGTACATATATAAACATATTATATGTACTACAAATAGAATTTTCTGCAGTATAATACATGGTTTGCTTTCAATGTTTTATCGATAATTAAATGTTAAAATCATCAGTGCTCTACTGTGCAAACACCCAGACAGTTGAGATTCCAAATGCAGGATCTCTAACCAATGGTATCAAAATGCTTATTGGCAAATGACGACTACGGTCAATAGATACATATATGTACAAATAGATTCATATATGTACAAATAGATACATATTAATAGATTCATATATCTATGTACATGAATCTATTAATAAAATTTCATTTCCTTTTCTTTTATTCATTTCTATAAACAATTGCTTTTTTTTTTTAAATGCAATTCGTCTTCATCATTATATATCTTAATCTGTTTTTCTTGTTTGATGTTTTTTATACTTTGTATAATTTTGTTTTTGAAGTTTACTTTGTATTCAAAAACAAAAAACATATAGCAAGATAATGAATATTTTTAAAAATTTTTATGAAGAACGATGTAAAATTAGTTTATTTATTCCCATCTAATACACTTCTTTTAATTAAATTTTTAAGTGGTCATAGAAACATTATACTGTGCAATCAAATTCTGCAATCAAACTGAACAAAAAAGAAATGAAAACCCTATTAATTTAACACAAGAAGAAAACGTTTTTATATAAATAAAATTCAGAGAGTCTGTTTTTCTTTGATTTTTTTTTTTTTCCTTTAAAAAAGGAATTCGCCTCTTTTGATTTTGACAAATTATATGTTTTTGGTTTTAAAACTAAACTGACCAATTCCGTGATTGGATGTTTTTTATTGAAGTTTTACTTGGTTTAATAAACTACGGTTAGGAAACAATCACAAGAACTATAGAATTTTTAATTAAAATAGTTTTCAAGGCTTTTGAATCTAAAATTGGTTATGTTTGATATGTTATAATGTTTGATTTTATTATTAATTTAGTAAATATTTTAAAATTTCAACATGTAAATGAGGAGGAAAAATAAAAACAAAAGATTTGACGTTGTTCAAATTACCTGTTCAACACTTAAGATTGAAAGGTTTTTAGAAATAAAATAAACTTAGATTTTATTTTATTTTTATGGAATACAATTATTATTGCTGTTGTTGCTGTTGATGATGATGATAATAATAATGTTGATGTTGGTAAAGATAATTTTACTCACTCCAATAATATGGATTGTATCTTTATTTCTAAGAGAGGAAGATTAAGATTGAACCACTTAAGATTGAAAAGTTTTTCGAAATAAAATAAACTTAAATTCTGGTTCCTCCTTTTGGAATACAATTCTTGTTGTTGTTGTTGTTGATGAAGATAGTTTTTGCCCACTCGAGTCATATGCATTGTATCTTTACCTCAGACAGATTTGGAAGATTAAGATTGAAACACTCAAGATTGAAAAGTTTTTCGAAATAAAATAAACTTAAATTCTGGTTCCTCCTTTTGGAATACAATTCTTGTTGTTGTTGTTGATGAAGATAGTTTTGCCCACTCGAGTCATATGCATTGTATCTTTACCTCAGACAGATTTGGAAGATTAAGATTGAACCACTCAAGATTGAAAAAGTTTTTTTCAAGTAAAATAAACTTAAATTCTGGTTCCTCCTTTTGGAATACAATTGTTGTTGTTGTTGTTGATGAAGATAGTTTTGCCCACTCGAGTCATATGCATTGTATCTTTACCTCAGACAGATTTGGAAGATTAAGATTGAACCACTCAAGATTGAAAAGTTTTTCAAGTAAAATAAACTTAAATTCTGGTTCCTCCTTTTTGGAATACAATTCTTGTTGTTGTTGTTGATGAAGATAGTTTTGCCCACTCGAGTCATATGCATTGTATCTTTACCTCAGACAGATTTGGAAGATTAAGATTGAACCACTCAAGATTGAAAAGTTTTTCGAAGTAAAATAAACTTAAATTCTGGTTTCTCCCTTTTGAATACAATTCTTGTTGTTGTTGATGAAGATAGTTTTGCCCACTCGAGTCATATGCATTGTATCTTTACCTCAGACAGATTTGGAAGATTAAGATTGAACCACTCAAGATTGAAAAGTTTTCAAGTAAAATAAACTTAAATTCTGGTTCCTCCTTTTTGAATACAATTCTTGTTGTTGTTGTTGATGATAGTTTTGCCCACTCGAGTCATATGCATTGTATCTTTACCTCAGACAGATTTGGAAGATTAAGATTGAACCACTCAAGATTGAAAAGTTTTCGAAGTAAAATAAACTTAAATTCTGGTTCCTCCTTTTGGAATACAATTCTTGTTGTTGTTGTTGATGAAGATAGTTTTGCCCCTCGAGTCTATGCATTGTATCTTTACCTCAGACAGATTTGGAAGATTAAGATTGAACCACTCAAGATTGAAAAGTTTTTCGAAGTAAAATAAACTTAAATTCTGGTTCCTCCTTTTGGAATACAATTCTTGTTGTTGTTGTTGTTGATGAAGATAGTTTTGCCCACTCGAGTCATATGCATTGTATCTTTACCTCAGACAGATTTGGAAGATTAAGATTGAACCACTCAAGATTGAAAAGTTTTTTCATAAAATAAACTTAAATTCTGGTTCCTCCTTTGGAATACAATTGTTGTTGTTGTTGTTGTTGATGAAGATAGTTTTGCCCACTCGAGTCATATGCATTGTATCTTTACCTCAGACAGATTTGGAAGAAAGATTGAACCACTCAAGATTGAAAAGTTTTTCAGTAAAATAAACTTAAATTCTGGTTCCTCCTTTTGGAATACAATTCTTGTTGTTGTTGTTGATGAAGATAGTTTTGCCCACTCGAGTCATATGCATTGTTCTTTACCTCAGACAGATTTGGAAGATTAAGATTGAACCACTCAAGATGGAAAAGTTTTTCCTTACTGGTTCCTCCTTTTTGGAATACAATTCTTGTTGTTGTTGTTGATGAAGATAGTTTTGCCCACTCGAGTCATAATTGTATCTTTACCTCAGACAGATTTGGAAGATTAAGATGAAAATTTTTCCTTAAATTCTGGTTCCTTTCTTTTGGATACAATTCTTGTTGT
Organism: Caerostris extrusa; assembly: GCA_021605095.1. Lineage (NCBI taxonomy): Eukaryota > Metazoa > Arthropoda > Arachnida > Araneae > Araneidae > Caerostris > Caerostris extrusa. Next base: position 87,581 of record BPLR01001194.1, on the reverse strand, counting down.
TGTTGTTGATGAAGATAGTTTTGCCCCTCGAGTCATATGCATTGTATCTTTACCTCAGACAGATTTGGAAGATTAAAGATTGAACCACTCAAGATTGAAAAGTTTTTCAAGTAAAAATAAACTTAAATTATATTTTCTCCTTTTGGAATACAATTGTTGTTGTTTATGAAGATAGTTGTGCTTACTTGAGTCATATGCATGTTCATAATACATGTTTCATGGCAATTTGGAAATGTTCATTCTAATCGTAGGAGAATTCCAATGCATATGATGTGACCAAGCATCATATACATTGGATCTTTAAGAGAGATTGGGATTCTTACCACGATAATGAACATCTCCATAGACTGCAAATCTACATCATAAAATTTTCTCGTCATACAGGTTTTTAAGAACATTTTGAGAGCCTTTGATTCAGATGGCTTATCTTTCAACATATCGTATTTCATCCATTCAGAAATACAAAGAGATTGGCTCCAGAAGATATCAAAATAAATTTAGAAAGACATAAAGTTTGCCAAAATATTTAAAATGTGAAGCATTTAAGAATTAAAAGCTTCAAATAAATTAAATTTCAAATGCAATATTTTTACGAAATATAAATACAATTTTATTTAAAAATTGGGTCAAACGACCCTTTTCATTACCGGAAGGCATTTAAATTCAACATTTGGGCCCCGAAATTCGTGACAATTCAACTAAAAAAAGTAACTTTCATTAAAACATAAGAGCATAGGATGGTATCTAGGATAGATCATGCATTCTTCTGGAAGTTTTGTAGGTAGAATATCCATAAATAAGAGAAAAATGTAAGAGAATATCAATTAAGTCACATAGAAATGGCAAAAATTTGTAATGAACTGCATGTGAATGTACGCTTTTAAGTGGAAGTAAATAAAAAAGATGCGCAACAAATTTATAATCTCTTACTTCGATAAAACCACAATCAATTTAATTACAGTTATTAACTATGGTTAGATTCATAATTTAACTTGTTGTTAAATACTCTAGAACAGGGGTCTCCAAACTTTTTCAGTCTTAGGGCCATACTGTTTACTCCAGTAAGTACCAGGGCCAAAGCCATTTTAATTTTTCTGCCATTATCTATAATTTCTAGACTAGTCGCCGTGCAAGCGAGCATATTGCTAAATTGGCTGTTAAATTACTACAATTACTATTGTATTATCGATACGACCGTGACACTTGACGACATTTAGTGGTCAAAAGTGGAAATAGGTTTGTAATATCCTTTAACGCTTATTACAGCAACAATAAGCTATCCGCTAATTTTGGATTTGGCCCGCGGGCCGTAGTTTGGAGACCCCTGCTTTAGAATAACAAATAATTTATAGTGATCACTGAATAACGAAGAATTTTCGAGTACAGTTTTTTTATTCTTGCAAAGTATTTATTTGTTTCAAGACACAATAACTGTTTGTTTCTAGACAAAACATCTATTCGTTTCTAGAAGTACCATTAATTTCACAAGTATCATCAATCTTGACAAATATTACTCATCTTCTTTCGAAAAACTCCTCAATTCGGCTATACTTTTAATACCTAGTTTTGCACATTAACAGTACATACGATGCATTTTTCTAAAATAAAAGCATTTTTTAACAATATATCATCATGAAATAATTATAAAAAAATTAAAATTAAGCAGTTAATTGGATATTTACAAAGACTTTTTGAAGAAATATAATTTTTTGATGAACTCTAAATTTTTTTTTTTGTACATTACAATTTCAAATTGACATTTTTGACCGATTACGAAAAATATGAAAAACAATATCTGAATTCTGTAATTTCACATGTAAAAACCAATACACTTAACACACCGGAATTTGAATCTAAATCTTTTAGAACACAGATATCCAGTGGACAATTTTAATACGATAAAACAAAGACAGATATTCATACAAGAAACGAAAACTTTTACCTGGAAAAGAAAAAAAAACAAAGCCCATTTAATAACCGAAATACAAATCAAACCCACCAACAATGATTTTCCTTCTATTTTTGGAAGAAATGCGTCTCACTTATAATTTCACTCTGCCAAATTGCCCCTTGTAAGCATAAAACTAAAACTCGTCTAATAGCGTGGGCGTGACTACGTATTCATACTTTAACTTGATGCCGCAGCAAACTAGGGACAGGCAGGAATTAAAGGAATTGTAGTAATTTAAGCAGAAGCAAGACGTTGTACCTTGTCAAGGCCTCTGAAGCACGATCTGGGATGGCAGTAATACTTGGGTCTTCTACGAAGCAAATATATTTGGCGGAAACAGACATTTCTTTCATTTTTTTTAAAAGGAATGAACTATCTGTTGAGATGTGGAACGAGATTCAGCCACAAGTTCTATAATTTCATGGCAGATATTTCATCTGGAAATGAGTACAATTTTCCTTTCTCAGAAAGTTCTCTTAAAAGTGATTATTCCATTTATATTTTTGCAAAAGGATCTATTCTTCTTCAAGATCGTGGAACGCGTAATGTGAAGAGGTTCTGAAAATATGGCAGTTTCATGTATGAAGTTTTTATAATCTGGTATTTTTTGTTGTTGCGTTGATGTATATTGGCATTAGTATGTTGGTGCATTGATGCATTTTGTGGATGCATTGCGATTCAAAAGAATAATGTATAAAATCTTTGATCTTATTAAACACTTAAATCACTAGTTAATATATCAAAAAATATCGTAATGATGTAGAAGAGTTACAGATTTTGTCACAATGACAGATATTCAAGTATATCAATAAACAATGTTACAAAATCTGTGTTTATATATGTCTGCTGTGTGTTTATGTATTAAGTATTTACGTACTTCTGTTATGCATTTATGTATTTTTATATTGCTTATATTTGTCACCTTCTAGTTAGTTCCCCTCTCCCTTAACTTTGTTTTTACTTTTTTTTTTTTAATATTACAAACTGTAGCCTAGCGACAAACATCTTAAAAATTCTAATTTAAAAAAAAGTCCATATTTAAATACTAAAAAAAAAAATTTAATTGCAGACTAGATGATTAGGTCCTTTGACATCAGTGAGCTAGCCTATAAATCAAGATTCCTATGTATATATTATTTCTACGATGTTTAATTGCCAAAAACATGTTGCATTTTAAAATTACGATAAACAGAATAGATAGATTGTTACTAAACAATGCATTAAAATGAGCGAGGCATTATTAGTCTACATTTTTAGGCGTATATATATATATATACATCGATAAATAAAAACCCCCAAACCGATCACTTTTTTATTCAAAAATCACTACAAAAATTCTGATAAAATACTAAAACATTTAATTTATGTATTATCACACAAGTTTATTACATACTTTTTAACACAGATTATTGTTTTTTTTTACTATATTTATAAAGAAATAAAATACATGCATGTCAAACAGTTTAAAAAGGATTTTTAATTTTTATTTATTATTTATTCAATTATTTTTGCAACCAGTGGCCAAATTACGATGTTTATATGAAAAATACATCCGAAAATAAAATCAAATTTGAAAATAGATAAAATATTTTAATTATTCTTAAAATTAAAATTATTCTTCAATAAATTGAATTACTTAAATAAATGAATATTTTTTTATTAATGTTATTAATTTAATAATAAATATAAAGCATCAAAAATGAGTTTCTAAGTAACATGACAAATTCCAAGAAGTGCCTTTTATAATTATTAGCAAGAATTTAAAACCAATTTTTAATATTCCAATATTTCCTGGATAATTTTAAAAGGCAATCTACATATATTCCGTTTACATTAACGGCAACTATTAAATTTAATCATCAAATAAACATAATGAACAGAGAATGCGCTAAATTCGATCACTTAATCTAAATGATAATGAAGTGTGATTATCATAGCTGATGAAATCAATTTAATCAACACTTCATTAATGGAAAACTAATATTGCCATAACGTTAGAAGAATTAGTCTTTTTAGTGCATTATGTATTAACTATGTAATGAGATTTTTAACCTGCTGATGTCAGACACTTGCATTAGTTAACATGATGACAGCCAAGCTACCATGATTGAATTTAAGACGTTAGCGTTCAAGCTAATGAGATTGTAACACCTTTCAAGAGCTTTATTAGATTGTTTAATAAAATAATAATATCACATAGATAAGATTAAGGGTGTTGGGTCGGTTTCTTTGTAGGGATAAGTGATTTATGCTATTAAGGAAAAAAGGATAGAGCAGGGATATGCAGATCGATACTTCCCATAGCTTTGCCATCTGTTCCCCCTCATCATACATCGTTTTTAAAAAGTAATTTTTATTTTTGAAAAAATTAATTAGGTAATTTTTTTGTTTTGCTTAGGTATTTAAAGTAATTTAATTCATGTAATTTTTTTGAATTTTAAATAATTTTTTTATTTTACTTAAGCAATTTTTATTTTGCTTAGGTAATTTAAAAAAATTTAATTTAATTCATGTAACTTTTTTGTTTTAATTTTTAAATCAAGTAGTTTTATTTTTTACTTAGGTAATTTTTTTATTATTTTTTAAGCAAGTTTAAGGTAATTTTCAATTTATTTAAAAGTAATTTCTTTAATTTAATTAGGTATTTTAAGGTAATTTTTTTAATTTAACGTGATAATTTGTTTAATAATTTTAATATCCTTTGTAGGGCTGTAAGTGGTTTATTCTACTAATGAAAATGGGAATTTAGTATGGATTTGCAAATTGTGACTTTATATTGCTTTGCAATCTGTTCCACCTCACCATTTTTTTTTTTATTTAATTAGGTACATCGTTTTTAAAAATAATTTTAAAAGTAATTTTTATTTTTGAAAAAATTTTTTTTTATTTCATGGTAATTTTTATTTTATTTTACTTAGGCTTAGGTAATTTTAAGGTAGTTATTATTTTTACTTGAGTAATTTTAATGTAATTTTTTATTTTACTATAATTTTAAGGTAAATTTTTTTATTTTATTTTTAGAGTAATTTTTCATATAATTTTATTTTTTAAAAGGTATTTTTTATTTTATTTAGGTAATTTTAATGCAATTTTTTTTTTAGGCAATTTTTCTTTAAATTAGTAATTTTTAATTCATTTAGGTAATTTCTTTAATTTAATTAAATTAGGTAGTTTTAAGGTAATTTTAATTTTTATTGGATTCATTCTTGTTTATGATTAAAGAGAGTTTGCCATTTTTTCTTTTTAACCTGCATGCGCTTACCAGAGGGTTTTTTTTTTTTTACCTCACATAAAGTCTCATCTCTGTTGATTACTAAAATATCAAACATTGACAAACGTTTATTTCTAAAATTGAATATAGGTTTGATAAAAAAATTTAATTTAAAAATTAGGCACAACAAAACTAGCTATGATTGTTGCTAGATAAAGCACTGTTTGGATCAACATATATGTGTGAAATCCATTTTTTAGACATTAGTATTAACAAATTGAAAAACAGAAATCATTTAACTAACTATTCTTGGGCTTTTAGTAATTACAAAATGTTAATTAAATTACAAAAAAGCTAACTACTATTACTAAAATTCAATTTAATGTCACATATAATTCTTAATTACTTTTTTATTATAGTTTACTATTTGTTTGCCATTTTATTTTTACATAAATGAAATAAAAAGAATGTCATATACTTACATTGCACCTCATAGTTTTAAACGAACAGCACAACGAATGTAAAATTGCTTGCATTTAATGTCTATGAAAAATTAGCAGGTGCAGATAACCATAGCAAATTCAAAAATGGTGTTTTTAAAAAGCATTTAGTGCAGATTTATCGAATTCAAATTTCTGAAACCAATGAGTCAATTAAAACTCACACAAAATTATATTTTCCACTGAAATATACGTTGCCACATAAATGATACAGGAAATCAATCATTCTTGGTGAAGAATTCAAAACCAATCTTTTTCGGTTTGAATAGTTCCGTTCCAGTTATCCAACTGTGAACGTTGTTATGATTTCAAGCTCAATTTCAACTAAGTGCAGGAATTATAAAAAAAAAAAAAAAAATAAGGGAAGTTTCTATTCGTGACGTACTGATCATGGTTAAGCGAATGGATAGGAAAGGGTGAACGGACTTTATTCATTTCATTTACTCCAACTCTTATTTTCGCGGAGTGTCGCTCGCTCATTCTCTCAATGAAAGGAAATGAGCGGTACTGGAAACGATGGACAAACCTTTAAAGGTTTCATTGTTACAAGTGCGATCTCTGAAGTCATTGACCCATTAAAAAAAAATTTTTTTAATAAAAAAAAATTCAGTTGTTTTTGTGTTATTCGGAATTAATAATTTATGGTAACAGTACAACACATTTTTACGCTAATTAATTAAAAAAATTAAGAAATTATTAAATTGGTTTCGAGCTTATCTTTTTCTGAATATCTGAGTATCTTGATAAAAAGTAGATGAGGTCTGATAGCCGAGTGACTACTGCTCTGGAACTCGGTGCCACAGCTTTCGGGTTCGGTGCCATGGATCTAGTAGTGGTTCGGAATCCACTTTAAACCGTAGTAAGTCCTGGTATAAATGACTGTAGAACGTTGGGTGTAAGGATGACAACCCTACTCCGTAAAAGAAAACATCTCCTGTCTCGAAGGAAATATGTAAAGTAGGCAAAACGGCCTTGGTCCACCATGGGGCTGTTGCACCATTCATGATGATCATAAAATAAAGTGATTTAGTTAATTTTTTTTGCTGTTTGTTGTTTTGAATGAATAGCATTTTGATAGGTGATTCACACAGATTTGTAATAGATTCAGCGTTACCAAGCGTGCACCGGGGTAAGGATTACTACACTGCATCTACATGTTGTCACCACAATTTTGAAGGTGGATCTATAGGGTTCAGAACACTTGCTCCTTCAGGCCAATGAACAAAGCATTCTGGACTAAGGACTTCCACCCTCTCTGCATAGACAAGGGAGCTTTCGGTTCGAATCCGGATAATCAAGTTTTGAATCCACTTTCTCCAATTTGGAAATGCATTGCGCTATTTAACAGGCTGCTCTTGCTAACTAAGCATATAATTATGTCGTTGTATGGTAGATATTATTGATCACAGTTTTTTCAACATCACAAATATAATATATATTTCTTGAAATACTAAATCTTCTACCACAGCAACATAAAATTTTAACTTGGAAAAAAAAAAAAAAACACAGAAATTCAATATCCGATGACCTACTCATGCGTCGGTGGCAACACGCGAGATAGCGTGCAGGGGGGTGCAGGGGCTGTCAGTATTCGAATCCCTGAAAATCCCTTTGAAATCCGCTTACATGCAAATCCTTACACTACCGAATAATCCTGCAAGTAAATAATTCTGATCTCTTTACATATGTACATAGATAGATAGAAATACATTTACATACACATACATACATATGAGTGTGTGTAGCTCCAACATAACTTTAAAAAATATCATTTAAATTTCAGTTTTTTTTTTTTTAATTTATTCTATGTTCCACAAATTTATGGCTAAAACCAGGAATTTTTTAAAAATTAATCTTAATAGAATAAAAACCTTATGGTTTTATTGCTATCTGAGTTTCGCACTACCAGATGGCGCAGTTCTAAAAAAATTAACTGAGGCCATTTGTCAATTTTTTTTTTTTTTAACAGAGAAGAAATGTTGAGTTTCAATTTATTTTCCAAATTACACTATTATATTCTTAAAAATAAATACTAACAGATGGAAGGTAAAAAAAAATTGTTGAGAATTTTAGATTTAATTTTATTTCTTTATTTAGTTAATAAATATTATAGGCGAGTTATTTAAAATTTTGAATCATAATTCTGCTCATATGTTTTTTTCTCAATGCAATTTAATAACATAAAAATACTTTATTTTTTTTTGTAATTGGGCAACGCCGGTTCATATCTGCTATTATATTATAAAATAAGACATCCGTATTTCTTAGATATCAAGTATGTGTCCTGAACATCTTTGATATCAAATATATTTACTGAGTGTATTATTTTTTTTTATCTAGTGTTTAATTAATAATCGCAAAACGTTGCAGCTTTCTTATTATGTAAAAGCTATAATTTTTACTAATGCAAGCAATGCATATAACAATTGAATTTTCAAAACTGGGCCTGGTGGCAGATAGCATGCTGGCATGCTGTGCATGCTGTGATTAGCATGCTGGCTTTTTTGGTGCTGACTCTGTGCTCGTAGGGCTGACATCTCTACCGTAAAAAATCAGCGTCACGGAGCCAAATCAGTCTTCTACCTACGGGTGCTCCATCAAAATAAGCTGCCCCTTTCCCACCTTCCATGAGATCCACATGATTCTTGGGACTTCTGGGACTTAGTCTATATGTTCTGTCTGCCAAGTGGAATAAGAAACAACAACAAATTTTCGAAACTATCAACGTTTAAACGCTCAGTAGAGACTGGGACTATATAATCGATTGAATAATTTTCTCTTAAAGTTTTTCTGAGTCTTTTTTTTAAAAATTATTTTCATTAATAATTTCTTATAACAAAAAACGGTACGGTCTGTTAAGGAGTTAAGTTCGATACCCAATAAGAAAAACCAAGTTGAAAGTAACTCGTGTCTCTGCTCTATGGGCACGATAAATCTGGGACGATAAGTATTTCTAGATGCCATGACAGGCGAAGAGGGGTAGGGGTGGCACATGGAAAATTACAATGAAATTATATTGTAATGAAATATATATCTAAAAAATTTTCATTGAAACAAATTATATCTCAAATCTATCTGTAACTACCAAACTCTGCCAATTTCTTAAGTTAAAATCCCCATAATTTTCTCAAAAATTGCAACATATTGAGGAATTGTGTTAGACAAAAGTTTCAATCAATTTTAGCACAGCTCGGTCTATTTTTGTATCTTCAAAAAAAAAAAAAATAATAATAATAATAATAAATAAATAAAAAAAAAAAAATCAATGAAAAATTGCGATAAGTATAAGCCCAAATCAAAGTGAATCCTAATAACTTTCCTGACTTGCGCAAGAAACCGAAAACAATTTGATATTCTGACAGTTATAAATAGCTTCCATTACTTAATCTGTCGTCCACGCTACGCATGCTCTAAAGATAACAAACACCAAAGACGGTACAGTACTTCAAACACATCACTAGGATTCGAACCTAAAGCCCGTGGTATCAAATGCCAGAAAGCTAGCAAATTGGCCATCAGGTCGCTGATAAATCTAAGTTCCTTCCCCCGCCTCGGGATGGCATCCCTGAAGAAGGGGAGAACATCTGGAAAATTATAATGAAAATATATTGTAATGAAATATATTTCTAAAATCAAATATCCCTAAAACAAATTATATCTCAAAAACATCTGTAACTACAAAATTCTGTCAATTTTCTAAGTTGAAGTCCCATAATTTTCTCAAACATTACAACATATTGAGTAATCATGTCGAACAAAAGTTTAAATCAATAATTTTTTATTAGTACAGCTGAGTATATTTTTGTACCTGCAACAAAAAACTCGATGAGAAATCCAAATAAATAATCAAACCCAAATCAAATTGAATCCCACATAACGTCCCTGACTTGCACAAGAAACCGAAAACAATTTCATATAGTATTCTGACAGTTACGAATAGCTTCCATTAGTTAATCTGTCTTCCACGTTACGCATCCTCTAAAGACAACAAACACCAAAAGACCGTGCAGCAGTACTTCAAACGCATCAACCCTCAGAGACACAAATCCTTTATTTATTTAAAAATCTTTCTACTATTCCCAAACTGGCATTTCCATCCGACTCGGCTGTACTTTGCTAAAATTCCGCTCAACTGTCAATCCATCACGGGGCCAAACAGGTGAAAATGCGACTAATAACCTTTCCCCGAGGCGATCACTCAAATTCTCTCATTTCATCACGACGCCAAGTTATCTACGAGTGCAATCAAGAGGGGTGGAAGACTTGATTCCAAGCCCCCCGCCCCCAGCACCCTCCTTCTTCCTTTTCAACACCCACGTGATTTTGCTCAAGATGTCTCAGTAAGGATGGTGCAGAATCACGATTCCTACTATTCTGGAGCAAGAAAAGGATGATGGCCTCAAGAACTATGTGGGCCTTCAGATGCTTCAGGTCTGCTTTTAAAATGTTCTGTCAAACCTTTATAGCTGGAATATAGTTATTTAATGATATTAATAACTTTCAAAATGACAAAAAAGAAAGCAATTATGAAAAATAATTCAGAATCATGATTCCCTATTCTGGAGCAAGAGAAGGATGATGAACTCAAGAATTACTATGCGGAAATGGTGAGTCAGATGCTTCACTCTGGGTTTGAGGATCTGCTTTTGAAATGTTCTGACAAACTTTTAGCCTTGAATACAGTTATTTAATGATATTAATAATTTTCAAAATGAGAAAAAAAAAAAAAACAATTATGAAAAATGGTGCAGAACCACGATTCCTATTCTGGAGCAAGAATAAGATGATGGCCTCAAGACTATGTGGGCCTTCTGGTGCTTCACTTTTTTCGAGGTCTGTTTTTTAAAATGTTCTGCCAAACCTTTAAGTGGAATACAGTTAGTTAATGATATTAACAATTTTCAAAATGCGAAAAAAAAAGCCATTATGGAAAAGGGTTCAGAACCATGATTCCTATTCTAGAGCAAGAGAAAGATGATGACCTCAAGGCTATGTGGGCCTTCAGATGCTTCACTCTGGGTTTCTGGGTCTGTTTTTTTTCTGGTTTTGCTTCTTTAAAATGTTCTGCCAAACCTTTAGCTTGAATATAGTTGTTTAAGGTTATTAATATTTTAAAAACGAGTAAAAAAAGTCTATAAAAATGGCTCAGGTATTCTGGAACAAGAAAAGAAGATGTCCTCAAGACTATGTGGGTCTTGAGAGGCTTCCCTCTATGTTTGGAGGTCTGTTTTTAAAATATTCCGCCAAATTTTAGCTGAATATAGTAATTTAATGATATTAATAATTTTCAAAATGAAAAGCAATGATGAAAAATGGCTCAGAACTACGATTCTTATTGTAGAGCAAGAAAAGGATGATGACCTCAAGACTATGTGGGTCTACAGATGCCTCCTCTATGTTTCGAGGTCTGCTTTTTAAAATGTTCAGCCAAACTTTTATCTTTAGTTATTTAAAGTTATTAATAATTTTAAAATGAGTACAGAAAAAGCCATTATGAAAAATGATTGAGGACCACGATTCCTATTCTGAAGGAAGAAAAGGATGATGGCCCAAAACTATTGGTTCTTTAGATGCTTAACTCTGGTTTTCGAGGTCTCCTTTTTTAAAATAATCTGCCAAATTTTTAACTTGAATATAGTTATTTAATGATATTAATAATTTTTAAAATGAGTAAAAAAAAAAAAAATATATTTTGAAAAATGGTGGAGAATCATGATTCCTATTCTGGAGCAAGAAGAGGATGGTGACCCAAAACAATGTGGTTCTTGAGATGCTTCACTCTGGTTTTCGAGGTCTGTTTTTAAAATGTTCTGCCAAACTTTTTAGCTTGAATATAGTTATTTAATGATATTAATAATTTTCAAAATGGGTAAAAAAAAAAAATATTTTTTGAAAAATGGTGGAGAATCATGATTCCTATTCTGGAGCAAGAAGAGGATGGTGACCTCAAGACAATGTGGTTCTTGAGATGCTTCATTCTGGTTTTCGAGGTCTGTTTTTAAAATGTTCTGCCAAACTTTTAGCTTGAATATAGTTATTTAATGATATTAATAATTTTCAAAATGAGTAAAAAAATATATATTTTGAAAATGTTGGAGAATCACGATTCTGGAGCAAGAAGGATAATGACCTCAAGACTATTTATCCTTCCTATTCAGGCCTATTCACTTATCCTATTCAGGTCCTCAAGACCACATAGTCTTGAGGGCCTGAATAGGTCAAGTCAGACTTCTACCTATGGGTGCTCCCTCACAACAGAAGCTACCCCCTTTCCCTTCAACCATGAGTCCATATGGGTTCGTGGGCTTGGTCTAGATGTCTACCAAGTGGGATAAGAAACAACATGTGGTCTTCAGAAGCTTCAGTTTGAAAAATATTTTGGAAAATAATCTAATTTTTATTTGAGTACAGTTATACCTCATCAATTTGAGTTTTAAAACTGAAAAAAAAAATCACTCATAAAAGTATACTGCAATGAAATAATAGCAACAATATATGCTATTAAAAGTAACAATAATTTCCCCGAAATTATGTTGAATCTTTAGAAATTTGTCCATGTTATTACTACATTTTTCAAATATTCCAGCCTTTCAGAAAAGATAGTGCTAGCTTTTCATAAAAATAGTAAACTTTTTTCCTTTTGCGTACACTAATTGACAAGTTAAACTTTTTTTCTTCAATGGAGAGATAGTCACTTGAATTATGAGAAGTTGATCTACAGTAATATGTTAAAAAACTTGATAGCTGGAATGCCATTCCAACGCGAAAACATTATTTTATATGAGAAATAATAGCACAAATAATTCGAAACAACTTTCTGGGCTAGCTGCTTTTTGTATGTGTATTCAAATAGAGTTACGTAGTCATATAGGGTAGCTGCTTTACTTTTGTTACTAAGATGAAAATCTCTTACTCATTTAGTCAATATTCATCTTATTGTTGAAAACTTTAAGACTCCTTTTGCAAGAAAAATGAAGATTATGACTTTCTTCTCAAAGGAATATTTTTAAATACGTAAAATAAAATGAAAATATATTTAAAGCCATTAATAACAAATATTATAAAATATCAATACATGTTTATTCCTTAGGAACATTATGTGACAATAGAAAAACCCGATACTATTACTATTAAATTTACTATTAAAAATAGTCAGCTATCTTGAATGACATTTTTATGTAACAGACAACTGTTCTTCTAATGGTAATCGCTTGTACTTGTATATTTATTAGAAATAGATGGGAAATATAAGTAATACTTTTTTCTCATCAAAATCCTCGAGCCTCCTAAACCAAGCCAACGCACATTCAACGAATCCGTGGCCATCTGGTCAAGAATCGCTGGTATAAGCGAAAATTTAAAAGTTTCGCACCAGGTGGCTTGACCATAAGCACTCACACTGATTAAACATTCATTTATATGTAAATTAAGACATTCTCATATATATATGCAGACCCGCTCATGCATCACCAATTGGAGCCATATAGCAAGATAAACCATCGACTGGAACCATGTAGCCATCAATTGGAACCATGTAGCCATCAATTGGAACCATGTAGCAAATACACCACCCACAATGAAAATACCACCCACTGGAATAATTCTTTCTATACTAGTTGCGTGTGGGCGCCATACCGATAAGCCACGAGTCAGATCAATTTGATAAGCAGGGTTAAAATCCACATCGATTACAGTCAAGGTCGTATAAAGCATTTTTTGGAATTAAAAATAATAATATCAGTACCAACTTACTTATAAAAAAATTACGTTGTCAACAAAATTCACAAAATAAACTACAAAGGTGAGTGAAATTTATTTGTTTATTTTAACAGATTGACAGATTTCATCGAGTAACTCGGATTAAGGATAGATTGTGCATCTGTTGTAAAGGCTTCCCTAAATTTATACGTCCATCCACAGATTGATTGATTACACGCCAGGAACAACATTGCACCTTATTTATTCTTTTTACACAGAGTAAAGCGTTAATTGATGGATGCCAAGTTGTAGCTTATAATTAATCAACTTCGATTATAATAAACCAGGAGAAGAAAGACACGGATCACCAAGAACAACAGCAAAAGATTTACAAAATATATCTTTCAAACAGCTGAAGCAATTTCCAGTGACATGTTATTGAAAACTGACAGCTACAAGTTTTATTCCATACATATATCATTTCAATTTCAATGAAAAAAAAAAAGAGATTAAAGATTTTACTGTGGTGCTTTTCATATCATCTTATAATACATATTTTTAAGAAGCAAACGTTAAAATGCTATATAAGAAGATATTATTATTGTAATGAGTTCGTTAATTATATCACTGTTTCAAATAGTGATTGATAACAATCTTTTCCTGTGTCAACAGCAAATCGCAATGAATGTGTAACTATTGTTTGCAAATTGGTATTTATCATTTTTGTGAAGAGCCGTTTAATATAGTAGTTAAATGCCTGAAGTTTTTTTTATAAATTATTAATTAAAGAATTCTAAGAAATACTTAAATATCAGATTTAAATGAAATTTCTCTCCGTTTAGTAATTAATTAGTTAATTTTCCTCCATACAATAAAAAGTCATAATCAGATACAGTAAATATGCAAAGATAAATGCAATAATTCATAGTATTCATATGTAAAATCACCAATGTGTTAAGAAAAAGCAAGTGATTCTTCAAAATCTAATATGTAACTGCTATCTATATAGAAATTTTATTTCAAATAATTGTAGTATTAATTATCTACTTCACAGAGAAGACCAGTATCATTCCAATCATCAAGAAAATTACAATTTTTCACCCACATGATCCCCTAAGATCTTTTAAAAATACACCCAATAATACCGTGGATAAATGATTCATCTTAATGACAATAAAGATGCATAATTAGAATGCAATGAATATACAAAGTGAAATGCAATAATTCATGTAATAACGATACAATTCATTGGTCCTCCATGTGATAAGAAACATTAAAAGATGTTCCAAAATCTAATATGCAACTACTGTATCTGTTCTAACATTTATTTCGAATAGCTATGGCATTCATTAATACACACCATAACTATTGTCTAGTATAACATTTATTTCGAATAACTATGGCATTCATTATCCACTTCATACTGAAATCCGCACTATTTAAACATGACGAGAATTACAATTTATCACTCAGAGGACCACTATAGTCATCTAGAACATTTGTTTCAAATAACTGTGGTATTCATTATTCCTTTCCAAAAGAAGTTTAACACCACACCAGGAGAATCACAATTCACCACTCGCAAGATCACTTCTGATCTTTAAAACATCTTACCCCCTTTCCATTGTGGAAAAGAAAGAGTCTAATAATGCCTGTGATAAATGTTACCATCTTGATGGATATCCAGAAAACCGAGAAGCTCGCGTGGCAGAAGTGGTATCCAGCTATAACATTTGGGGATAACAGTGGGACCACTATAATCATCAATGTCATTTGTTTCAAATAACTAAGGTATTCATCAATTTCATAGAAAAATCCAATATCATTCCAACCATCACGAAAATCACTCACACAAATTCACTAACATTTTTTTAAAAATACACACCGTAACATCGGTGATAAATGAACCATCTTAATGACAATAAATATAAACAGAATGCAATGAGTTTACAAAGGGAAATGCAATAGTTCATGTTATAATGATACAATTCATCTGTCGTTCATGTGTTAAGAAATATTAAATGATGTTCCAAAATCTAATACGTAACTACTATCAATGTATAACATTTATTACCCGCGAGAATTACGATTTACCAGTCAGGAGACCACTATAATTATATGTAACAGTTTTTCAAACAGTTATGGTATTCATTATCTATTTCATAGAGAATTTCAACACCATTCCAACACCAAGAGAATCGCAATTCACATGATCACTTCTGATCTTTTAAAACATCTTATCACCTTTCCATTGTAGAGAAGACGAGCCTAATAAGCCCTGTGATAAATGTTATCACCTTGATGGATATCAGAAAATGGAGAAACTCGCGCGGCAACTGATGAAACAAAAGCTGGAATACCACTTCTGCGGTGATTTATTGATACAAATGGGAACATATCTTCTCCGAGAAACTCACCAATCAAGAAAATCACAATTTTTAATGCACATGATCATCGAACCCCTTTTTAAAGTGTAAAGAAACATTAACTGATATTCTAAAAATGTCATATATATATATATATATATATCATTAACTTCGAATAGCTATGGCATTCATTATCCACTTCATACGAAATTCCAGCACTATTAAAATTTACCACTCGTATGATGCTTTAATACTTTTTTTTTTAAATTACACAACATAACACCAGTGATAAATAAATCAACTTAATGGCAATAAACAAACATAATCAGAATGCAATGAGTATAAAAGTGAAATGCAATAATTCATATAATAATGATAGAATTCATTGGTCATCTATGTGTTAAGAAACATCAAATGATGTTCCAAAATCTAATATGCAACTACTGTCTCTGTTCTAACATTTATTTTGAATAGCTATGGCATTCATTATTCATTTGATACAGAAATCCAGAACTACTCAAACACCACGAGAATTACGATTTACCACTCACAGTAGTATCACTATAATCATATTGTTTCAAAAACTATGGTATTCATTATCTATTTCATAGAGTATTTCAGCATCATTCCAAGACCAAGAGAATCACAATTCACATAATCACTTCTGATCTTATCACCTTTCCACTGTAGAGAAGACGAGCCTAATAAGCCATGTGATAAATGTTATCACCTTGATGGATATCCAGAAAACCGAGAAGCTCGCGCGGCAACTGATGAAACAAAAGCTGGGATACCACTTCTACCGTGATTTATTGATACAAATGGGAACAGATCGTCTGTGAGATGCTCACCAAGAGGAGATTTCCATATGGAAATCTAACACTATTTAAACACTAGAAGAATTATAATTTACCACTCACAGGACCATTATAATCATCAATAAAATTTGTTTCAAATAACTATGGAATTTCTTATCCACTTAACAGGAAGTCCAGTATCGTTCCAACAACCAGGAACATTACAATTTTTCACTCACATGATTCTTTAACGCCATTTTAAAAAAGTCCTAAATAACATCGATGATAAATGAAACATCGTAATGGCAATAATCAGAATGCAATGAGTATACAAAGGGAAATGCAATAATTCATGTAATAATGCTACACTTTATCACTACAAGTGTTAAGAAATATTAAATGATGTTCCAAAATCTAATATTCAACTACTGTCTTCTTAAAGCATTTATTTCGAGTAACTAGGGCATTCATTATCACTTCATACCAAAATCTAGGACTTAAACAATATCTTAAACACCATGAGAATTACAATTTACCACTCAGAGAACCACAATAATCATATTATTTCAAAACACTATGATATTCATTATCCATTTCACAGAGAATTTCAGCACCATTCCAAAACCAGGAGAATCACCATTCACAAGATCACTTCTGATGCTGTAAAACATCTTATCACCTTTTCCATTGTAGAAAAGACGAGCATAATAAGCCCTGTGATAAATGTTATCACCTTTGATGGATATCCAGAAAACCGAGAAGCACGCGCGGCAACTGATGAAACAAAAGCTGGGATACCACTTCTGCAGTGATTTATTGATACAAATGGGAACAGATCTTCTCCGAGAAGCTCACCAAGAGGTCAAATCAATGAATGCAAATCACGAAATTCATTATTCATTATTATTAATTTCACATGGAATTATATGAAATTATATATGGAATAATATGAAATTATTTACGTATTCATTATTAATTTCATATGGAAATCTAACACTATTTAAACACTAAAAGAATTACAATTTACCACTCACAGGACCACTATAATCATTTATAACATTTGTCTCAAATAACTATGGCATTAAATATCCACTTCAAAGAGAAGTCCAATATTATTCCAACCCTCACGAAAATTACAGTTTTTCACTCACGATCCTTTAACACCATTTTAAAAATATCCTCCATAACATCGATGATAAATGAATCATCATAATGGCAATAAAGAGGCATAATCATATAGCAATGAATATGCAAAGTGAAATGCAATAATTCATGTAATAATGATACAATTCATTGGTCGTCTATGTGTTAAGAAACATCAAATGGTGTTCAAAATCTAATATGTAACTACTGTCTCTGTTCTAACATTTATTTCGAATAGCTATGGCATTCATTATCCATTTGATACAGAAATCCAGAACACCTAAAACACCACGAGAATTACAATTTACCACTCACAGTATCACTATAATCATATTGTTTCAAAACACTATGGTATTCATTATCCATTTCATAGAGAATTTCAGCACCATTTCAGCACTAGGAGAATCACAATTGTAGAAAAGACGAGCCTAATAAGCCATGTGATAAATGTTATCACCTTTGATGGATATCCAGAAAACCGAGAAGCTCGCTCGGCAACTGATGAAACAAAAGCTGGGATACCACTTCTGCAGTGATTTATTGATACAAATGGGAACAGATCTTCTCGAGAAGCTCACCAAGAGGTCGAATCAATGAATGCAAATCAAGGTTATCATTTCTCAGCATGAGGCCACGGACCTGGATATCCGAGCAGTTGTGATTAAAGATCTCCCAGGGAAGATCTTCTCCAAAGTTGCGACACAGTGTGAAGGGCTTGGTTTTTGGGTGTACGATTATAGAAGTGCTTTTTGACGACTGGAGGAGTTGATGATATGGTTGTGGTTAAAGAGTAAAAAAAGGTGTGGGAGTTATGTGCTGAGAATTTCTTTAATGTGATAAATAAAAGATCAAACGCTGTGTGTATGTTGATCACGTTTTGGACTTTTTTGAAAAATATTATGGACTTCTGAAATGCATTGGAAGAGTTAAATTATATGCCATCAACATCACCAGAAAGAAAAAAAAAAAATCTAATGTGATTTTTTTTTTTTATCTATTGGAAAAGTATTATGATTTTAAATTTATTATTAAAATCTTGATGACATTTATATTAGAATTATAACGCAATTTATCAATCTTGTTTATTTGCAACTTCTTAAAGGCCTTTGAGTGAATCTTTAAACCTGTTTGCAACATAATAAATAAGAATGTGTTTGCTGTCATCTCTGTAATTCGTGTTTCATAAATGTGTACCATGAACAGCCCACACATTGGGGATGATGAAAAGAGCATCGTTTTCTGGAAGGCGATAGTTATAGGGTATTATATGGGAGAAAACATGAAAAATTGCAACTAGACAGCCTGGCTGTCGATGGGAAATACTTGCACATGCTGTCGCAGTAAGTCTTTTTCTTTTCTAAAAGAACCGCATGGCCTTTTTACGAAAATGAAAAAAGTGTGGAATAACCAGCAATTATTGTTATATATTTTTTCGTATTCTACTAAAATTGCAAAAGTTATGCAGGTCATTTTGTGCATACATGTTGTATATTAAATTGTATAAAATATTTTTTTAAATGAATGTTTTTTTATTGAAAACTTTTGGATTGACAAAGATGCGAAAAACTGCACAAATGTTATCGTTTTTTAATATGTTGGAATTAAATTATGGTGGATTAAGATAGCAAGTTTATTATAAAAATGTGATACACAAAAGTGTGAAGATATCGAAGTTTAATATGTTGAATGTATGATAACATATATGTTGAAGATATCGAGTAGCAAAACCCATAGGATAAAAATCGAGGAAAGTGATATCTATAGTGTACAAGGTATCCCGAGTTAAAAATATTGCGTTTCAGAATATGGTACATGATTAATCTAAAGCACAGAATCACTGATGGCATTGCCACCGTTGATGAGATTAGGCTACAGGAAACATGGCAAGAGATCGAGTACTGTCTTGGAGTGCTTCGTGCAACTAATGGCGGCCATATATAGATGTATTAAATTAAAATTAAATGAAGCAAAAAAAAAAAAAAAAACTTAATTACATATACATGTTATTTTCTATATTAAATTGTATATGAATAAACTGTTTTTTTTCACTAAGAAGTGAAAAACAAAATAAATTGTTGTTTTATCATTATTTCGTAATTAGTTTTACAATTTCTAAAATATTTTAAAACTGTCCTCCAAATCTCACAAATAAAAAAAAAAAAAAATTGTAGAAATGTAAATTGTACTCACATGATCTGAACTTGGTTTAGACCTTCGAAGTCATCGGCTCGAATCACAGTTATGTTGTTTCCTTCAAGGTTTCTGGAAGAAATAAAAAAAATGTATTTAAATACACATTTACTCTAATAAAATGAAAATTAAATACATGTAATTAATTTCGTTTTTAATATCCAGTAAGAACAAATTTTAATCAAATACTATATCTTGTTAAGAAAAGAGTTATTACAATGAGATATTATTTAATTAAACATAAAGGAAATACATAAAAAATTATAATGTATAATCAAAAAATATTGGAATTAATTTATTTCAACATACAAAATATATGTTTTTTACTAATATATATATATATATATATATATTAGTAAAAAGTGTGAAAGCTCATCAGCCATGTTAATTACATTTCGAGTAGACCTAAAATTTTGGAAATTAAACTGATGAGATATTCAAGAAAATTAATCCAGATTTCAATAAAAAATAGTAAAGTTCTTCTTAAAAAAGGCATCATACAAAATAAATAACTTTATATTCACAATTCACTGCATAAAATGAAACTTTTCGAAAAGCGGCAAACAATCAATAAAAGCATTCCAAGACCTGGTTTCAAAAACGCTCAATCGAATTTCGAGAAGGCCCAAAATTTTGGAATCAAACATATATTCAGGAATAGCTAATCCGGATTTCAATAAAAATAATAATAAAATTCTTTTAATAAAGACAGCATACGAATAAATAACTTTATATTCACAATTCACTGCATGAAAAAAAAAAATTTCAAAAAGCGGCAAACAATCAATAAAAGCATTCCAAGATCTGGTTTCGAGAAAACTCATCAGCCATGCTAATCACATTTCGAGAAGGCCCATTCTAAGAACTCCGATTTTAATTAAAAGTAAATACAGAAGTAACGAAAAGTCATTCATTTGGATGATAAAAGGCTGTCAGTAAGATGAAGATTATTAACAACTACAAAGCCCACTCAACTACAGAAAAAAAAAGTGGGAAATTCTTTACCCAGACTAATGCTGTTGATACCAAAATTGAATGACCTTGGCTACCTTTGAAAAGAAGCCTTTCATCCAACGCAGAGAGATGTTTTACTCTTATTACTTGAGTTTTAAGGCTTTTTAAGAGATAAGAGTAGAGTTATAAATTTCATCCATGATCTCTAATGAATATTTTTATTTTGTCTCTTTTTTTTTCCCAAGTTTTAACAAGGAGAAAGTCGTAACTAAAAGTGGATTCATTCAACAGGTAGGCCATTAAGAATCCATGGGACTTTAATTGTACTTAGAAAAATCCCATAAAGAGAATGCATAAGTGAAGGTACAGGTGGACAAAAAAGATGCAAAGGCACAGAGGTTAATAATTCAACTTAATGGCGTCGTATGCAACTAAATGGAGTAATTAGTGGTAATGATTCAACCTTATCTTAATGATTTCTAAAATAAGATGTATTCATTTTTTTTTTGTCAGAAATATAATGAGTTTTCTTTTCAAGGTAACTGAAATAGAAGTTTTTGATGTTTGTAAGAATAATAAGCAAAAAGTAAATGCATGACAAAGATTGTGCTGTTTATGTAAGCATTATTTGTATAATTATACATGGAAAGTTAGGTTGGAGAAAATAAATCCATCAACCTCACAAAGGATTAGCTAAAGTATCTCATATTTGTACTTTTTCGGAACAGCATGAGTTAACCCATGAGAAAATTCATTTTTAATTCTGAGCTAAAACAGGTATTTTGGGCTACCTTGTATTTTTACAAGGTAACCCAAAATACCTTGGTTTTTTTTTTTTGTACAATATCACTAATTTATTTGTGGTATCGTAGGTCTAGCAACAATAATTCTATTGTGATTTTGTTTCACTTTATTTTACAGGCACTGGACTAAATGTTCTCCAGTGCCCTTTGACGAGATGTTTCGTGTTATTTTATAGATACTGGACTAGATGTCCTTCAGTGCCCTTTTGGAAATATTATTTTTGGTTTTATTATTTTTGGTAATTATTTTTTGGGGTTTTTTATTAATTGTTACTTTCAATTATTACCTTCAAAATAGGTAGAAATGAAGCTATTTACAGTGATAATAGAAGTGGTGAATCATATGCTGAACTCGAAATGTCTGTCGAAAAAAGGATTATTGTTCTGATTCTAATGTTCAATCCGAATGGTTAAATTTATGTTTGAATTTAGGTAATAATAATAAATGATAAAAACTTATTGATCTCAATTCTAACAGTGTATATTTTCGAATTTAGTTTAAAAATTGTTCTAAAACGAAACTTTTTTTTTTTTCTAATGCAGCTGGCAAATACTTAGACAGTTATCTTTATGCCATAAGCAAGGGCTGCACCGAAGTTACTCACTTAACACTACCCAGGAGGTACGTATAGCTTGAAGATAGGTAACAATGCCCCCGCAACGCTCTACGATCATATGAGACCGGGACCTACGGTTTAAAGTGGATTCCGAACCACTACTCTAAAACGAAAATGTATTTGAAAAAACACACACATTTTTTTTTAAGGGTTAGTAAGAATCACAAAATATCTGCACTCTACAGTTGTTTGAAATTGATAATCTTGTCTATAGCAGACCAGTTTTTTTTCACCTTTTTTATACGTTTGGTTTGGTTTGTCACTCTACGGTCATTTTTTGCACACTTTAATTAAAAAAAAACTTTATTTATTTATTGCGTTCTACAAGGTCATGAAAAAATCAAATTGTATAAAACCAAAAAAATTTGTAAAACCAAATTGAATAAAATTGTAAAACCCAATTAGTATGAAACCAAATTGTCCTAAAAAAAGATTAAAAAAATCATTCTAAAAGAAAAAAGAAAAAAATCCCCTCCCACCAATTTATACCCTTACTTTTTACAGACGTAGAAGGTTCCGGACATTTAGTGGGCGGCACAGGGGGTAGGGGGAGGGAGGGGCGAAGAAACGTGCCTCACGGTCACGCAGGCCACCTGCATGAAAGGTTGGCATCCAGGAACGTCGTGAAGACGGGGATGTTTCTTCGTGACGTGACGGCGACGTGCAAGAAAGGCGCAAATGTAATCAGTGTTAATTCGAGAAAAAGCTGCTGGAAGAATTCCGGTAAATCTTCAAGAAAAGAAACGAAAAAGATTGCGAAAGATTTCATTTTTCACATACCTGGGGTGCACTTCTTGATGGGGAAGTTTTGCATGGCAGGAAGAAGATGAGAAATGGTTGAACTTTAGAGGGATTCAATGTTGGAATTTAAGAAGAAAAGGAAATAAATTAATGGCATACTATAAATAGAAGATTTGTTCATTTTGATGCGTGAAATGGAAAATTATCTGTTTCTGATAACGGAAATGGCTTCAGATGGTAAGGTTTGGTCCAGCTGAATAACAGAAATGTATTGTTTGGTATCTGGTACTTAAACTTTAAAAAGCAGAAATAAATTTATGACAAAAAAAAAAAATTATTCATTTTTACACTAAACTTGCTTTGTTACTTTTATTCAAGCTGAAACTTGCTCACATATAATAAACCAGGTGATAACGAAAATAATGAAAACGGAAGTGATGTCAGACAGTAAGGTTTGTTGTGCCATTACTGAATAGCATAAATTTATCACTTGTTGTCTTGTACTTAAAGGTTATTAAGCAGAAATATATTAATGGAAAAATAAGAAAAAGAATATTTGTTCATTTTGAAGCTTGGTGTCCTTAACTTGTACTTAAACGTCAATAAGCAGAAATAAATTAATGGCACAAAAAAAAAAAAAAAAAAAAAAAAAATTGTTCATTTTTATGCACCAAACTTGCTTCGTTACTTTTGCTGAAGCTGAAACTTGCTCACATACTATAATAAACTCGATGATAACGAAAATAATGAAAACGGAAATGACATCAGATAGTAAGGTTTGCTCCAGAGTGTTAGTTTTGTGCCATTACTGGATAGCATAAATTTATTACTTGTTATCTTGTATTTAAAACGTTATTAAGCAGAAATAAATTAATTGCACACAAAAAAGAAGATTTGTTCATTTTTATGTTCAAACTTGCTTCGTTACTTTTTCAAGCTGAAACTTGCTCACATATAATAAACCCGGTGATAACGGAAATGGCATCAGATAGCTAGGTTTGCTACAGCGTGTTAATTTTGTGCCCTCATTGAATAGCATAAATTTATTACTTGTTGTCTTGTACTCAAACGTTATTAAGCAGAAATAAATTAATGGCACAAAAAAGAAAAAGAAGATTGTTCGTTTTTACCCTCAAACTTGCTCCGTTACTTTTGCTCAAGCTAAAACTTGCTCACGTATAATAAACAAGGGGATAACGAAAATAAGGAAAACGGAAATGACGTCAGATTGTGAGTTTTATACAAACGTATCAAATTTCTTGCCCGTGCTGAATAATATAAATTTATTAATTAGCATTTCATATTTATGTTGAGCAGTAATCATGGTAATTTTACTCTACGTTGAATTTTATTATTATTTTGAATTTGATTATTTATTTACGATATTTATTTTATTCGTTTTCATTATTACTTTGATTTGAATTTTACTCATGCCAATCTTTATACCAATTTTCAGATGATTACTTAAATATTATTATAAAAATTTTTATTATTATTATTATATTAGTACATTTTATGAAGACATTTTAGATATCGTTTTAGAAACCCGGACCACAGCTCAGTATTCCGCTCAGAATTAACTGCTTAAGCGAAGCTCTGAGCCTTTTAGACTTTAAAGTACCTGATGTTTGGATTCTTGATAGTAAGAGCTCAATAGAGTATTTGAAAGATACCAAGCATCTTGGACAAATTTGGGCAGGATATAGTTTCTAAACTAGCTGTTTTGGACCAGATCGGAACGGTGTGCTTGCAGTGGATTCCCTCCCGTGTGTCATCTACGGAAATGAAATTGGTGCTGATCTGCTCGCTAGAGGGAAGGTCCCAAAGCTTCTTCTTCCAATCTGTTAGCTCAGAGGTTCATTGCATGACTTTAGCCAGAGTGAATACCTCTTGGAGGTCGCCACCAATTCATGCATGGTACGCCACTAAATATCCTGGTATGTCCTTGCAGTGCTCCTGTCCTAGACCTGCTCAAACGGCTTTAGCTAGACTACTGGCCACACTAAGAGTTTGACCTTCAATGGAGACGAGAAGACATATACCCTTTATCATTGTTCGGCCATCGCGTCTCCCTCTCATCTCATCGATTGTATTGGTGCCTCTGTGAGCCAACTGTTGAATGAGGGGGAGGACAGTTTACGATCTATTGATGCAGCATGATCTATTGGACTTGGTTTAGGATTCTAAATCAAGGGGATAAGCAACAACAACAACAACAACAATATTAGTAAAGCCGGATTATAATATTAGTAAAAGCCAACAACAGGTGAAATGAAATGATGATGATGCCGTATACATTAGAAACAAAGTCGACTTATCAAGATTGCCATTGGTTCAACTAAGGTTGGCGTCATCGCAATTGAAGAACTCATTATCCACCTCATGCGTTATAACTCAAAAAAAAAGAAGGAATTTAAGATTTATCGCTCCCGTCTACAGGAAAGCTTTCGGTTCGGTACTCGGTATTCATTTGGCAAGTTACGAACTGAGTTCTCAGTTCCACAACCCAACATGCCGTCGACCAGAAATCTCTAGTTCAGGGTGTTAAACCGAAATGATCTTTCGGGCCACTTTGGAAATGCATCCTAACTCCGCAGCCCGCATGCAAAATTATATATCCCCATATTAGATTTAGACACACTATACACATTAATATTACAAAACCTGTTATATTTAGATGTTCCAAGATTCGCGCATCATACGTTCCCAGAATATAATTTAATTATTCTGTGAACTCATTAATAAAACAGACAATATCTGTCGTTATATTCGCAAGAATATTATTTTAAAATCAAAGTTAATTTTTTCTCATCATTTCGACAGTTAATTTTCGAATATATGGATGCACACATAATGTATTTTTAATACATTATTTTATAATGGCCAAAGTAGTAAAAACCAAATATATTTTGTAAAAGTATGATAAATCACACGGGTTGAAAAAAATTTCAAGGCGGGCCACGGTTGGCCACCCCCTGTTCTAGACCGTAATCTTCATTAATCCATACTATACGTAGTAAACTAAAAAAATGCTCTAATAAAATGCTTAAATTATTATTATAAACCATGTTTTATTATTAGTAACGTATTTTAATTATTATATCATTTGTTCTGCTTCAGTTTCTAGTTCTCTAGTTTCGGTACATTTAGTACATTTTTCGGCCCGTGAGATCTAGAAACTCGATCTCACGGGCGAAAAATTGTTCAAGGAGGGTCGCGGGTTGGCCACCCCTGCTCTAGACCGTAATCTTCATTGATCCACGATATACATAGTACAAATGAATCTAATAAAATGTTTAAATTATAATAAACCATGTTTTATTATTAGTAAGGTTTTTAAATTATTATATCATTTGTTCTGCTTCATTTTTTAGTTTTCTAAAGAACAAACACTGCTTTAACCAAAGAAGATGAAAACACCTGTTACAGTGATCTGCGACCTTTGTCAGGATGAACTGAGCGAAAGACAACTAGAAGTGGGGTTGAAAAGTGAAGGGAGGGCGAAAACTCGTCAACGACGACTCGTCTTTTGAGACGCCCAATTTGTGGTTTGTTTACGCAGAGGTTAAGTGGCATGCGCAAGAAAGAATCCCGCCATTTATGCGGCTCGCAGACAAAGAACAGAGGATGATTTTCTTCTGTTTACTTTTCGGTTGCGGTGCGGGTAAATATTGGGCTATAATATTCGCCCGTTTTTTACCCACCCCTTCTGCGTTGCGGTCCTCTTATTTGTAGGTCGTTTACACCCGGCCTTTGTGGATTTTTTCTTAAAAACACAAAAAGAGTTCTCTGTCAACAAAAAAATAAATAAATATTTTTTTATATATATACATATATTTATTATTTGGAAATGATTCCAATTACGGTTGTTGGTGATAGTGTATAGATAAATAAAATAAAATAATAATACATGAGATTGGAATGTAGACTAACGATTGATTTATATTTATAACCTAAATCTGCAGTTGTTTGAAGTAAATAATCTTGTCTATTGCTGACCAGATTTTTTCAGCTTTTTTATATGTTTGGTTTGTCACTCTACGGTAATTTTTTTTTTTTTTTTTTTTGCACACTTTAGGCTAATTAGACTGGGACCTACAATTTAACGTGGATTCCGTGCCACTAACAAACATCCACCAGGATTCAAACCTGAACCCGATGGTGCCAATGGCCAGGGCGCTAGCCAATTGGCCATCAGGTCACGGTGAATAGGTAAATAAAATAAAATAATACATCAGATATACTTTTGAGATTGGATGTAGACTAATGATTGATTTATATTTATAACCTAAATCAACAGTTGTTTGAAGTTAATAATCTTGTCTACTACAGACCAGCTTTTTTTTTTTTTTTATACGTATGTTGCTCTACGGTCGTCTTTTGTACACTTTTGACTAATTAGATAGGGACCTATAATTAAGCATGGATTCCGAACCACTCAGATACATCCCTGCCAGGATTTGAATCTGAAGCCTATGGTACCAATGACCAGGGCGCTGGCCAATTGGCCATCAAGTCGCTATAAAGGCTCTCTAGAATGCTTGAACTCGGTAGATTTAAAAACCTTTTGATGACACTTGTGGAGTTTCAAGCCGATCTCCATCTGTTCAACGTTTATTTTAAGTTGCGACTTATGATCCAGTGTTATCTTGCGAGTCAATCCAATTTTAATCCTAGTTGATGCTGCTTTGAAAATGATTAAACTCGGTAAAGAATGTGACTGAGTATGGGGTATTTAACCAGATCTGAAGCATAGAGGTATGCCAAAAATTCCAAAATCCAAGTCACCTTCAAGATTACTTGAAGCCTGTGGTACCAAAGGCCAGAGCGCTAGTCAATTGGCCATCAAGCCACTCCCTTTTTTTTTATACGTCGGATACTTGACACCAAGTCACTGACCAATGAAATCAGCAGACTGAAAGTCGTTGCACATCAGCAAACTTCTTACGCTACCCCATAAAAGAAAAAATGCATAACTGCTATCTGGAGGTACCACATGCAAGAAAAACATGGAAGTATCATCATTAGGCAGCTTGAAGACAGGCAAAACTATACGTTTACATTTTATATTGAGTTTCATTAAATGACAAACGAGAATGGAATATATACAGCCTCTCATTTTCTTATGTTCCACCACTCTATCATCATAAAACCACTATTTATATGATAATTCTGTAAGGGCTCGAAACCCATCTCATTATCATAGTTGGCAAACTCGACAGCAATGTATCATTCCATGAATCAGTATCATTAATTCAAGTGTGTAAAATATTTGTATACATTTGAGAAGATTTGTATTTGTATATGTGAGAATGATTATGTTATTATTTAAAACCTTAACATCAAATAAATTGATAAAAAGTCAAACATCGTCGTCTCTCACTCTTTTTTTTTTTTTTTTTTTTTTTTTTTTACACGAAAATCAAATTGTATAAAAAGCAGCACGACAGAAGTTAAATTTCACATCGTGTGACTGTAGTGAAAAAGAAAAATTTTCAGTAAAAATTCGTATTCTTTCGTTTAAAATCCGTAAAAGCCCTTTTGTTTGTTTACTTTGCTATTTGGCACAAAGGGCGCAGGATTTTTAGTTAATTATCATCATCATATTCAAATATGACTAGAACCGTCGTTTTGAAAATAAATTCATCGTGAGCGAATTAAAACTCTACAATTAAATTAAAGCACCCAAACAATCGATAACTAGATCATATTGAAGCGATCATTATTCCAATGAAAATGACTAATTTCCGCTCTATCAATGTAAAACCGGAAGTGACGGCATGCGTAAATAGATGCGCACAGAATAAACAAAATAGACACGCCTACTTCCGCAACAAAGAAAGTTGCTCTCGTACTCATAAAAATGTTGTTCAATAAAAATGTCGATTCTCATAAAAATGTTGTTCAAAAATTATTCGATTACATTATATATTATATATACTGAATTATTCGATATTCGATTCGATATATCCTGAATTATTCGATTATTCGATATTCCTGAATTCGATATATATCCTGAATTATTCGATATTCGATTCCTGAATTATTCGATACATATACAGAATTTAAATTATCACGGTTTTCTAACTGTCTAGCCTAGTTTGATTTGACGCTCTACGGTCATCTTGTGCACAAGAGGGCTAAACAGACCGGGAATTACGGTTTAATGTGAATTCGAACCACTACAAACATCCATGGCCCCGCCGGACTCAAACCCGAAACCTGTGGTATCGAGTGCCAGAGCGCTAGCCACTCGGCCATCAGGCTCTTTCTAACTGTCTAAGTTTAAACTATGCTTCAGCTTCACTCTAATTCAACATTATTAATAATATGCAACAATAGAATAACCTAATAATGCATCAACTTATTTCCCAAACTCCTCGAAATAAAATATGTTGCATTTGCTATTAATTTATTAGTCTTAATTTTACTATAGTTAAAGTTATGATTTGCAGTTCTGGTAGTTTACAGAATAACAGTAAGATCAAATTCCGAATTCAAAACAGCATCATTCATCTTGCACTAAAGCATATTAATGACTATTTTATGAGGGCACCATTTATAAATCAGTTTCCGAGCTAAAATCCCTTTTAATCATCCAAAATAAAGGTTTAAATGCTAGTATATCATTAATATATGGCTGCCAGCTAGCTTTGAAATATATTCATAGCTTTCATCTTTAAATGGCGTATAAAGTAAACCTACAAACGATGAATATAAATTTCCATCTAAACTATTCATATAATTATGACACTTTGAACTTAAGTATGAGGACAAATACCAGATATCTGGATATATTCAAAATTAGAGCGCATTTTCTGGATTGTGCCAGGAAGTATTAATTACCTGGATTACCTTAGATTATCTAATTACCTCAAATTACTGGCTGCTTAAAATATTGTTTCATTAATAAAACTTAATATTAACTACTAATAATGTATATTTTAATCAGAATTATATATAATTAATAATGCATGCGTTAATATTAATTAAACATCTAATATTAACACGTTGAAGATGTAAAGTAGCGAAAAGTATGTAGCCTGAATTCCCGCATGTTTTTTTAAACATGTAAATAGTAATTTTTGACTTAGAAAATGGCGAAATTTCTGAGTTTAAAGTGTGAAATAGTTACTAATTTTGAAAAAATATTTTTAAAAAATGTTTACAAAAAGTCGGTTATATAGTCGATATCTTAGCAAATGAAAAAGTAGAAGTTGAAAAGTTGAAAAAGTTGAAAAATAAAAGACGAAAATTCGTCCCACTCTTTAAAGTGTTAATGCCTGTACTTATACCGCATTGGAAAATTCAAGAATTGATATAAATTAATAGTTAGAAATTTTCAGCAATCAAAATTTTAAGTTCAAATTATAATTAATATAAATAATTTACATATTGGAGCATGATGGCAGAATAATTAGCACTCTGGCGCTTGATACCACAGGCTACGAGCTCGAGGTCTGTGGTGCCATGGATGTCTGTAATGGATCGGAATTCACTTTAAACCATAGGTCCCGATCTAATATGATCCTTGAGCGTAGGGTTGAACCTTACCCAATTAAAAGAAAACACCTCCTGTCTCGAAATCTGCCCACCATGGGTCTGTTGCCAATGAAAAAATATTTATGTATTCTTATATCTTTGTTATTAAAATTTTATTTATATAACAATTGTTATTTTAGCAAAGCAACAATATTATTTAAGCAATTGAATTACAAAATTTTTCTCAATAACATTCTTTTTCCCCACTGAATAGTAACAAAGAAGACCTAAATGAATTTTTTAAAAACAATCTTACGTGTGAAGCTGCCAGGACTTTTTATGTGGAATTAAATTAAGCAACTACTTAAATTTTGCAACTGAATATTGAGAGAATTATAAATGAATTAGCAACTTCTTTTTAACTAGTGTCATACATAACCGACATTAATGTTACACATTTTGTTTCAATTTTTATATCATCAACTTCTGTAGCATTCAACAAAGCAGCAGTAAAGACTACATTTTATTTTTTAATGAAAGTTAACATTTAACAAAATGGAAGTTAGCATTTAACATAATATAATCTGTAGCATTTGACATAATGCAATGTTTAACATAATGAAATCAGTAGCATTTAACATAATAATGTTTAAGTTAGCATTTAACATAATGTAATCAGTAGCATTTAACATAACGCGAAAATTTAACATAATGGAAGTTTCAAAATATTATTATTTTTAAAATACCATTGAATTTATAACCAGTCCTGTCAACGCCTTCTTTTTCAAATTATATTTATCCTTATTCCTTAAAGGTCAAGGGATAATAAGTTCTTTTTATTCATCACTTAAGCTGTATCATCTTTTCACAACTCGACAAATCACGAAATCCCTACACATGCTTCAACAACGAACATACCAGTAAATTACAACATAATGCATTGTTTATACGAACTTACTTCAAGCATAACAAATAAATATCTCATAAACAGCATAGATACGAACATTATTATATTACAGAGAAATCTCGTACGCTGCGCAAAATGTAACAACATCTTGAATTACCGCCACAAAACTGCCCCCATTACACCAACAGACCACACACACACATTTCTCGCCATCTTTTTTTCTTTTATATGTATATAACACGACCACAGAGCAATACATAATCCCAAGTGATTTATTTGTATAAAACGTTTTCCAACAATCCGTTTTGGAACGCCGACCCGTTTTCTCACCCCATATAAATTCTAAAAAACGTTGCCTTCCGAATATAGCGGAGACATTGTGTGAGAAAAAAAGAAGCTTGAAGAAAAAAAAAAAAAAAAAAAAAAAATGACATGTGAATAACTTTTTGCAAGTAGCTTAACTGCCACTTAGTAAAGACGCTGGCATTGACTGATTACAAGAAAGAGATCGTACGTTAAAAGTTTAAAAGACGCGACGTGGTATTATTGCATAATGCGAAGTATTATGTATGATTTGACCGTAAAATCACATTAAAATTTAGAATGCAGGCATAAAAGGAATTCTACAATGGTCCATTGTTACTCGACAAATACTAATGCATGAAAATATGCTATATCATGAGGATTATCCAAGTGAGATTATTTTTAGTAGTCCTAAATAATTATTACCATTGCCTAATTCTGTGGTAAGTCATAATAAGAATAAGTTAGGCGGGTCTTTAAACAGTAAATCGGACTTTTGGTAATCTTTATACTAAAGACTTCTTATATCATAGACAGCCATTTGTATTCATTTTAGTGGTTGAAAAAAATGATAATCCTTTATGACATTTGATGTCTTTGTTGCTTATTATGAAATAGAATTATAAAAGGCTCAGAATATAAATTTAAAGGCTTTTATGATTATATCTATCCGATAGAGGGACTAACTTCCATCAATTAATTTCTAGCTAATATTGAACTGTCATGAATCAAGCACTGTATATTTTTAAACAAATTTCAATGAGGCTTCATAACAAATCTTTTATGATGAGTATTTACTGTAACTATGACGTATTAAGGGCTTTTATGATTATAACGTCAATGACGTACTAAGGACTATGATCTCACTTCCATCAGATTAATTTCTAGCTACTTAATTATTGTATATTTTTAAACAAATTTCAATGAGGCTTCATAACAAATTATTGAGTATTTACTGTAACTATGACGTATTAAGGGCTTTTATGATTATATCAATCAGATAGAGTGACTCACTTCCATCAATTAATTTCGAGCTACTTAATTATATGTATATTTTTAAACAAATTTCAATGAGGCTTCATTGTATATTTTTAAACAAATTTCAATGAGACTTCATAACAAATTATTGAGTATTTACTGTAACTATGACGTATTAAGGGCTTTTATGATTATATCAATCAGATAGAGGACTCACTTCCATCAATTAATTTCTAGCCACTTAATTATTGTATATTTTTAAACAAATTTCAATGAGGCTTCATAACAAATTATTGAGTATTTACTGTAACTATGACGTATTAAGGGCTTTTATGATTATATCAATCAGATAGAGGACTCACTTCCATCAATTAATT
This sequence comes from Caerostris extrusa, assembly GCA_021605095.1. Lineage (NCBI taxonomy): Eukaryota > Metazoa > Arthropoda > Arachnida > Araneae > Araneidae > Caerostris > Caerostris extrusa. The sequence goes on along the minus strand of BPLR01001194.1, from coordinate 54,563 downwards.
TCTAGCCACTTAATTATTGTATATTTTTAAACAAATTTCAATGAGGCTTCATAACAAATTATTGAGTATTTACTGTAACTATGACGTATTAGGGCTTTTATGATTATATCAATCAGATAGAGGACTCACTTCCATCAATTAATTTAGCTACTTAATTATTGTATATTTTTAAACAAATTTCAATGAGGCTTCATAACAAATTATTGAGTATTTACTGTAACTATGACGTATTAAAAGGGCTTTTATGATTATATCAATCAGATAGAGGACTCACTTCCATCAATTAATTTCTAGCCACTTAATTATTGTATATTTTTAAACAAATTTCAATGAGGCTTCATAACAAATTATTGAGTATTTACAGTAACTATGACGTATTAAGGGCTTTTTATGATTATATCAATCAGATAGAGGACTCACTTCCATCAATTAATTTCTAGCCACTTAATTATTGTATATTTTTAAACAAATTTCAATGAGGCTTCATAACAAATTATTGAGTATTTACTGTAACTATGACGTATTAAGGGCTTTTTATGATTATATCAATCAGATAGAGGACTCACTTCCATCAATTAATTTCTAGCTACTTAATTATTGTATATTTTTAAACAAATTTCAATGAGGCTTCATAACAAATTATTGAGTATTTGCAGTAACTATGACGTATTAAGGGCTTTTATGATTATATCAATCAGATAGAGGACTCACTTCCATCAATTAATTTCTAGCCACTTAATTATTGTATATTTTTAAACAAATTTCAATGAGGCTCCATAACAAATTATTGAGTATTTACTGTAACTATGACGTATTAAGGGCTTTTATGATTATATCAATCAGATAGAGGACTCACTTCCATCAATTAATTTCTAGCTACTTAATTATTGTATATTTTTAAACAAATTTCAATGAGGCTTCATTATTGAGTATTTACTGTAACTATGACGTATTAAGGGCTTTTATGATTATATCAATCAGATAGAGGACTCACTTCAAATTAATTTCTGTAACTATGATGTATTAAGGGTTTTTATGATTATATCTAGCTACTTCCAATTATTGTATATTTTTAAACAAATTTCAATGAGGCTTCATAACAAATTATTGAGTATTTACTGTAACTATGACGTATTAAGGGCTTTTATGATTATATCAATCAGATAGAGGACTCACTTCCATCAATTAATTTCTAGCTACTTAATTATTGTATATTTTTAAACAAATTTCAATGAGGCTTCATAACAAATTATTGAGTATTTACTGTAACTATGACGTATTAAGGGCTTTTATGATTATATCAATCAGATAGAGGACTCACTTCCATCAAATTAATTTCTAGCTACTTAATTATTGTATATTTTTAAACAAATTTCAATGAGGCTTCATAACAAATTATTGAGTATTTACTGTAACTATGACGTATTAAGGGCTTTTATGATTATATCAATCAGATAGAGGACTCACTTCCATCAATTAATTTCTAGCTACTTAATTATTGTATATTTTTAAACAAATTTCAATGAGGCTTCATAACAAATTATTGAGTATTTACAGTAACTATGACGTATTAAGGGCTTTTATGATTATATCAATCAGATAGAGGACTCACTTCCATCAATTAATTTCTAGCCACTTAATTATTGTATATTTTTAAACAAATTTCAATGAGGCTTCATAACAAATTATTGAGTATTTACTGTAACTATGACGTATTAAGGGCTTTTATGATTATATCAATCAGATAGAGGACTCACTTCCATCAATTAATTTCTAGCTACTTAATTATTGTATATTTTTAAACAAATTTCAATGAGGCTTCATAACAAATTATTGAGTATTTACTGTAACTATGACGTATTAAGGGCTTTTATGATTATATCAATCAGATAGAGGACTCACTTCCATCAATTAATTTCTAGCTACTTAATTATTGTATATTTTTAAACAAATTTCAATGAGGCTTCATAACAAATTATTGAGTATTTACTGTAACTATGACGTATTAAGGGCTTTTTATGATTATATCAATCAGATAGAGGACTACTTCCATCAATTAATTTCTAGCTACTTAATTATTGTATATTTTTAAACAAATTTCAATGAGGCTTCATAACAAATTATTGAGTATTTACTGTAACTATGACGTATTAAGGGCTTTTATGATTATATCAATCAGATAGAGGACTCACTTCCATCAATTAATTTCTAGCTACTTAATTATTGTATATTTTTAAACAAATTTCAATGAGGCTTCATAACAAATTATTGTAGTATTTACAGTAACTATGACGTATTAAGGGCTTTTATGATTATATCAATCAGATAGAGGACTCACTTCCATCAATTAATTTCTAGCCACTTAATTATTGTATATTTTTAAACAAATTTCAATGAGGCTTCATAACAAATTATTGAGTATTTACTGTAACTATGACGTATTAAGGGCTTTTATGATTATATCAATCAGATAGAGGACTCACTTCCATCAATTAATTTCTAGCCACTTAATTATTGTATATTTTTAAACAAATTTCAATGAGGCTTCATAACAAATTATTGAGTATTTACTGTAACTATGACGTATTAAGGGCTTTTATGATTATATCAATCAGATAGAGGACTCACTTCCATCAATTAATTTCTAGCTACTTAATTATTGTATATTTTTAAACAAATTTCAATGAGGCTTCATAACAAATTATTGAGTATTTACTGTAACTATGACGTATTAAGGGCTTTTATGATTATATCAATCAGATAGAGGACTCACTTCCATCAATTAATTTCTAGCTACTTAATTATTGTATATTTTTAAACAAATTTCAATGAGGCTTCATAACAAATTATTGAGTATTTACTGTAACTATGACGTATTAAGGGCTTTTATGATTATATCAATCAGATAGAGGACTCACTTCCATCAATTAATTTCTAGCTACTTAATTATTGTATATTTTTAAACAAATTTCAATGAGGCTTCAAACAAATTATTGGGTTTTTTATGTATTTCTGTAATGACGTATTAAGGGCTTTTATATTATATCAATCAGATAGAGGACTCACTTCCATCAATTAATTTCTAGCTACTTAATTATTGTATATTTTTAAACAAATTTCAATGAGGCTTCATAACAAATTATTGAGTATTTACTAACTATGACGTATTAAGGGCTTTTATGATTATATCAATCAGATAGAGGACTCACTTCCATCAATTAATTTCTAGCTACTTAATTATTGTATATTTAAACAAATTTCAAACAAATTTCAATGAGGCTTCATTATTTCTAGCTCTATTTTTTTTAAACAAATTTCAATGAGGCTTCATTTTATTGAGTATTTGTATATGACGTATTAAGGGCTTTTATGATTATATCAATCAGATAGAGGACTCACTTCCATCAATTAATTTCTAGCTACTTAATTATTGTATATTTTTAAACAAATTTCAATGAGGCTTCATAACAAATTATTGAGTATTTACTGTAACTATGACGTATTAAGGGCTTTTATGATTATATCAATCAGATAGAGGACTCAACATCAATTAATTTCTAGCTACTTAATTATTGTATATTTTTAAACAAATTTCAATGAGGCTTCATAACAAATTATTGAGTATTTACTGTAACTATGACGTATTAAGGGCTTTTATGATTATATCAATCCGATAGAGGACTCACTTCCATCAATTAATTTCTAGCTACTTAATTGTTGTATATTTTTAAACAAATTTCAATGAGGCTTCATGACAAATTATTGGTATTTACTGTAACTATGACGTATTAAGGGCTTTATGATTATATCAATCAGATAGAGGACTAACTTCCATCAATTAATTTCTAGTTACTTAATTATTGTATATTTTTAAAATAAATTCTAATGAGAACTCATTAGAATTTGTACAGTGAATGAACATTTACTATGACATATTAAGGGCTTCATGATATGTAAATGAAATAGAAGTTTGGTTTTGTTCGCTCTACGGTCATTTTGTGCATACTTTAGGTTAATTAGACAAGGGACCTGCAGTTTTACCGTGGATTCCGAACCACTAACAAACATCCAATATCAATGCCAGGGATTCGAAACTGAAGCTTGTGGTACCAAATCATTATACTATGCGCTTTATGATGCCATCAGGCAGCATGATATGTAGGACTATCATCAATTAAATCTAACTGCTTAATTTCTTACACATTTTTAAGCAAATTTCAATGAACTCATTACAAATTAATGAACATATACTTTTTGAAAGTCCTTTTCCTTTCCTTTTATTCAATTGATAAAAACTAGCAAAAAAAAGTCCATAAATTAGCACAGAATTTCTCCGAATTTCTTTTGCTAAAAGATAGCAAAGCGCTTGGGCAGTCAGTTATCGTCCAAACAGTGCGCAGTAAGGAGTCTCATTAATGGCGCATATTTATAAGAAAAAGATAAACACTCGAATGTGACAGCATGAACGTAGAATGAAAAACACTGTGCAACCCAAAACCCAAATAAAAAGCCCAAGAGAAGTAAGTAAGTACGTGAAGGAAAAAGAAAAAACCATCAGAAATGACAGCGTTAAGTAGTTTGCGGTCGTTAGATCTTTCGAGGGATGGGCAAAAGATTGTTTTACGCTAGGATGAGCTTTTAACTCATTCTGGATGTAACAATTGAAAATGCACAATTCGAAAGAAGATTTTGAAGTTCTGTAAATAATCGGGCATTTTAAATAGCGAAATCAAATATAATTTCTCGCGGAAGGAAATTAAACAATCATTCAACAATAACAGACCATAAAATTAATGAAAAATAAACATTTCTCTTAATTTGTTTTCTTAAAAAATTTTCAATGTAACAGCAACCTGGATTCAAATTGTCCATTTCGAATCACAATGAAAAAACTTAGATTTCAGAAATCGAATAATCTATAATTTTAATTTTTTAAAATTACTTTTATTTTTAATCAATAAATCATATAATCATATTTATTTATCATATCATTTTAATAATCATATATATTTCTAATGCAGCTGGCAAATACTTAGACAGCCTGGTCTTGGATGCCTTAAGGCAAGCGCTGCACAGATGTTTTCCACTTTGCATTACAGGGGCGCGTGACAACCTGAAGATAAACTACGGACGCGGGTAACAATGCCCCGCAACGCTCTACGATCCTGTTAGGGACCAGGACCTACGGACCTACCACCGCCGGGCCTCGAACTCCAAAAACTTGCGGTACCGACCGCCAGGAGCGCTAACCACTCAACCATTCAGGCCCCCAATAATCATATATATTATTATTATATATACATATACATACATATGATTCAAATGTGAACAATTAAATATTTTTGTTAATAAATAAATATTTATAAAATTACATTTCCACTCAGAAAAAGTTATTACTAATTTTTCAATTGGGTTAATTTAATTTTTGCTCTCATACAACAAACAATGTTCTTTTTATTTCAAAGTAATAAAAAAAAAAAACCACCCCGTGCATCTTTTATGAAGTTATTCAGTTACAAGAACAGTTTCAATTGCCCAGCTCTCATTTTCCGTTAGTGCATGCATTAACTGCGGAACGAACTAGATGCAATGAAAACTAAAAAGAACTATTATTTAGATAACTGCGAGTGCAAGCTACTTGTAACAATTGCCGCTGCAATTATTTTTTTATTGATTTTCTCTTTCTAACTGGGTCAATGGTAAAAGAGTTCAACTTAGTTAGACAGGCTGTCTATATAAGATGTCTCATTCGATAAGTATCAAATTTTGTTGAAAGCTGTTTATTTATTTTGAATGAGATTAATAAATTGAGAAAAAATGAGTTTTCGGATAGCTTGGATTAATCATGAATTGAATGTAATGTACAAAGGAAAATACTTATAAATTAACCTCCTTGTATTTTTATTTTTCAAAATGTAAATCAGGCGTGGCCAACCCGCGGCCGCTTTGAATATTTTCCGGCTCGTGAGATTTATATAATCTCAAGATTAAAAAAGAAAGTGAAATAAGATTTTTTTTTTTGTTTGTATTTCAAGAATAAAAGAATTAAAATGGCGAACTCTGTATGTAATTTCATCAATGAAAAAATAAAATGGTGATATTTGTAAGTAATCCCAAGAAAGGAAAAATGAAATGACACTTTTGAAATGAAATTTTAAGAATGGAAAAGTGAAATGGCGTCTTTTTTTCTATTTTCAAGAATACTTAACTAAAACAGCGAAATTTGTATGTAATTTCAAGAATAAAAAAAAAAGGACATTTTTTTTTCGTTTATAATTTTAAGTAAAGATATAAAACGGTAAAAATTTTTATGTAATTTCAATAATGGAAAAATCAAATGACACTTTCGCGACATAGTTTTAAGAATGAAAAAATGCAATGACTTTTTTTGTGACGCAATTTTAAGAATGGAAAAGTCAAATGGCGTCTTTTATTTCTAATTTCAAGAATAAAAGTAAAACAGCGAAAATTTGCAGGTTATTTCAAGAATAAAAAAAAGCGAAATGACATTTTTTAATTTATGAAATTCAAAAAAAAAAAAAAAAAAAAGTGAGTATGTAATTTCAAGAATAAGAAATAAAATAAAAATTTCAAGAATGAAAAAATGAAATGACACTTTTGTGACGTAATTTTAAGAATAGGAAAGTGAAATGGCGTTTTTGCTTATGCCTGGAACGTAAAATGGTGTTTCTGGAAAAAGAGCAAAAATTATAAAAATAAAATGGAATGGAATTAAAAACCGTATATATATATATCTATATATGGTTCTATAAGATGCAAGGATTCTACGATTGCAATAGATTTTATGATACTTAAAAAAAATTTTTCTTTCACCTGCATTTGAAGTTTTAACGAATAAATGCACATTTTTTTTTTAAACTAAAATGTAATTAAAACAAAATTTTTTATTTCAAGTAAATGCAAATATACTCCCAACAAAATATATCACTACAAATATATCAGAATTTTTATTCAATTCAAAGAAAAAAGTTAATTGTTAGTTTTAAAGATACATTTTTACTAACATAATTAAAGATTTAAATTTTCTAAGCGTAGTTTTTATCGTTTGCTAGAATTCGAATACTTCAAAATCGTTTTCTTCTTTTTCTGTTTTTCACCACAGAATATAAGCTATAAAAATATATATAAAATAAATACATTCTCTGCCAAATCTTAATTTATACATTTAAATTAATCAAGTACTTTGTTTTTGGTCTTAAAAAGTCATAAAAAGAATTTTAATCTCTAATTTTATATAAATTAAAAAAAAAAAATTACAAAACAAAACGACGAATTCTTTTGAGCTGCTTTATCATTTACCTTTCTACACCGGCAATTAAAATCACAGTTGCAGTTACTACAGCTAATTTCAACATTTTTAAAAGTATGGAAAAAAAAATTCTAAAATGAGCAATGAGGAATTAGTAATTAAATTTGCTGAATAAACTAACCTGAGGCCATTTCTTAATGAGACATTTCGACTGAGATGGTTAATTGGAATTTTCCTTTTTCCCAATTTATTTTGTTTTTCGAATTTTTTTTTCTAAGTATTTTTTTTTTTTTTTTTTTTTTAATTTGTCGAGTCCGCCCATTTTTTTTTTTTATGTTGTTGACACTTCAGAGAAATTTCTTAAGTATTTCAAAGTTTTACCAACGTCATTTTTAGTTTAAAGAGGTACTTAAAGAATTTTGGGAAGGAAATTCTTCTGGAACTTTTTTTTTTTTTTTTTACCGTATTTCATTATTTTCTTTTTGGGCATTCATTAAATTCTGTAATTGCATTTTCTTGAGAAAGGAAAGACTGGGGAAAAATAAGTAGATTAGGGGAAAATTTTTAGAAGACCCCAAAAATGTTATTATATTAAGAGTATAGGAAGAAGGGAAAAAAAAAAAAGGAAGTTTATAGAGAAAATTCTCCTTTAAATTCTTTAATCTACGTGAGATATTTTTGAGGTTTTTTTTTTTTAGGGAGTAACATAAGTATTTTTAATCGCTAGAGGTTATTCAAGAATACCCTAAATGCTCACGTTGTATATTATTTTAAAGCACAGTGTTAAAAAAAATGTATGTATTTTAGATTGTCAAAAATAAGGTAAAAATAAAGTTAACAGGCAACTAAAAGTTTTGAAAACTATTTTTATAATTACTCCTTTACTAAGTAAAAAAAAATTCTAAATTTTTTTATCTCTTTTTTATTTGAGAAGGAACATAAGTGTTTTATTTATAATCCAAGCTATATTTTAAATAAGTGCAAGTACTGCTATATACTTCAATGTTATAAAAAAATCATTTTTTATAAAAAAAACTGTTTTTATAAACATATGAGTTGAATCAAAGTCATTGAATTTATTTCATAAATTCTTTTAAATTTGTTAGTAATGATCATTGTACATAAAAACTATGGTACAGAGTCAGAAGTTAAGAGTCGCTATAAAAATCCGACACTGGAGTCGGGAGTCTGAGCCGACTTCTCGATCCTGGTTAGTGTGCTCACCTCCTTCGCTTCCTTCTTAAATTAAATAAGAAATTCCGGCTTATAGATTTACCATGCTCATCCACGGCCAAGATATGGAAGCTTTTGGCTCATCATCTCTTAACAGTTTCAAACCAAGAATACTTGGCAGACTTCTGAACTAAAAGACTCTACAAAACTACAATAAGCAAGTCAAATTCAAAATTTCCATGCCTAGGCTAATTTGTGGGCTGGAAAGCTAATTCGAGAACGGCGCAGAATTCGAATTTCAATACTGGCATCAGTGACGAATGGTCTCATTTCAAGTGTCTGACATTAAATTCTTCTTCTTCAATGGCGCAACAGTCCCACAGTGGGCCAAGGTCGCTAAGCCAAATATGCCTACTGGCAGATTTCGAGACAGGAGATGTTTTTCTTTTTAGGGAGCACGGTTGTCAGCCCTACGCCCAAAGCTCCACAGTCATATTAGACCAGGAACTACTGTTTAAAGTGGATTCCAAATTACTACAAACATTCATGGTACCGTCGGGACTCGGACCCTAAACCATGGCACTATTCACTCGGCCATCAGTCCCCTGACATTAAATTACAACACAATAAAAATCAAACACCATTCTCAATCAAGCGGCGCTGTTAATATCCAGGAGGGGGTTTGAAAATCTTAAGTTTTTTTCAGAAACTAGCTTACTCCTATTATAACGCTGCGTTACACACGTTGTCACGTTGTCACGTTGTATAGTTAGTTGGGCTGCATAGTAGAAATTTTAGGGTTTTCACCCACTCGACACGCAAATGAGGGACAGTTACCTCTAAAAGTTTCTTCCGAAATGAAATACACTCTCACAAATATACAACAAACTAACATTTCAATAGCCAATAGAATTGTGTCTCTTGTGTGATGTAAAAAGGTTTTTTTTTTTTTGAAAAATAAAAAGTATCAGGACAATATATGTAGGCAAGAAGAAATTCACAAGCCTTTTCGTAAATCATAGGTTGTTCAACAACAACAGCAGAAAAAAAAATAATAACAAACCCAAATGTAAAATCATTGTCAAAAGATTTCATTTTTACTGATAAACAAAACGTCATTCTCGATAAATTTTTTATATTCAATAATATTAAATAAAATTTTTAGTTTTACATCACGATTGTAGAACCTCAAAATACTACCCATGCATTAAATCATCTTTAAAGATATTTTTTTTTATTTCAACAGAAAAAATAAATAATAAATCATTCTCTAAGTTCAACTAAATTAAATCATAATAATCTAGACATTCATCTTTCCCGAACCAGATGCTATTACATAATTCGAATTGAATTCACGAATTAGTCATTTATTTCAAAGCACATCTAAATCATCGCCTCACAATCAAATTAATTGAAAAAGTTCTTTTATTTCCCCAAATTTTTTTTTCTACGAGTTAGGCATAGGTTTCTAAAAGAAGTATCACGATTGCGTTTAGAAACACTTTTAATTCGTCCTTCCCTCGTATCACGTCTCGTCTAATCCCACAATCCCATCTGCCAAGAAAAAAATCGCCATCTTTGACCCCTTCCCATGAGACCTTTCGCGAAAAATAAATTTCTGTTAAAGCGGAGGCTCAAATAAGGGCGAAAAATATCCGAGTATTTTTTTTTTTTAAACGTAAATATATTATATTTTCTCTTAAGAACTGAATTTATATTTTTACGTAAGTATATGATATTTTCTCTTAAGAACTAAAATAAGGACAAATTTTTTTTTTTAAATATTATTTTAATCGTATACATAATAAAAATGTAAATCGCCATATTTGATCCCTTCCCATGAGGCCTTTCGCGAAAAATAAATTTCTGTTAGAGCGGAGGCTCAAATAAGGGCGAAAAAATATCCGAGAGTTTTTTTTTTTTAAATACATGAAAAATTTATGAATTTATTTTGTTATTTTTATATATACATAAATATTTAATATTTTCTATTATAACAATTAAAATGGTTTGGTTTGTCGCTTCACGGTCATTTTTTGCACGCTGTAGTGTAATTGGAAAGAAATTGAGTTCGAAACCCGAGAAGCAAACCGAACTGAAAGTTCAATTATCTTCGTTAGAGCTAGACTTCATACATCTACAAGTGGTTAGAAAGTTCATCGAAAAATGGGTGTGAAGTTTGCGTACCCTATGTTCTCCATTCGCTAATAATTGCGGAGACATCAGGAAGTAAATGGACCCCCTAAAGCCCCTGTATGCAAAGGCCAACAAATGTAACAGACTCACTGATCACTTGAATCAAGCCCGTGAGCCCCCACGAATCCGTGGACTTACTGTTAAAAATTCATGAGGTAGTGGAATTCTGTAATGATTTCTTCCTCGCTCAGGATGGAAAAAAATTTTTTTTTAAGTACCATCAAATGCAAACACCTAAACCAAAAAACGTAAATTATATTGACATCATTTAATTAATAATTGATTAATTAATATTAAATTCTTATACTTTGGTACAACAGCCCCATGGTGGGCCCATACCGTCTGCTGTCTGCAGATTTCGAGACAGATGTTTCCTTTTTACGGGGTAGGGTTGTTAGCCCTGCGTCCAACGCTCTACAGTCATATTAAACCGAGACCAACGGTTTAAAAGTGAATTCCGAACAACTAGGAACATTTATGGCACCGCCAGGACTCGAACCTGAAACCTGGAGTATAGAGCGACAGAGCGCTAGCGCGACCATCAGGCCCCAAATAATGAAATTTAAATATAAAGTAATAAATATTTAAATATAATTAACAATTAACAGTATTTAAATATTAACATAATTAAATAATCATTAATAACTATTTAATTATATTAATTAATTATTAAATACTTACAAATATATTTTTATGTCTAGATTTATGAACGCTTAAATCAAAACGATATCAGAAATTTCTTTCACATATAAAACATTTAAAATAAACTGTTATTCCAAATATTATTACGTCATGTCCGATAATATAGTCTAATGAAATCACCGAGTGTTCTCATAAGTAGGCCAAGGCATTTAATATCCATTATTCGGTTGTCATTTCTAATTTTAGATGTTTTATTTCGTTTTTTCTTTGTTGTGTTTCTTTTCATATAAAACTAAGCCGAGGTGAATTTTATAAAGAAAAAAAAAATAAAGTACTTCCACGTTAATAGGTCTAGAAAAGAAATTTTGCTTGATGATTAATTACTTGAAGGTGGGGGGTAGTGAAAGGGCGAGTGGATTTGAATTTGCTGATGACTTACGTCTCCGTCATTGTTTTCATAAGCGAAAATATTTAGTGGTGAATGTTACAGCATTTGCGCATGTTTCTTATCGATAATCAGCCTGTTTGACAGGAGTTTTTAGGTTATCTGGAGTACAATGAGCAAATAACAATTAATTATTTACGTAAATCTTTCCAAAAGGCAATAATCCCCTCTCGTCACTTGTCTGTCCATGGTGTAAAAAGAAAACATGAACAAAATTCATTGTGTAAAAAGAAACATGAAAAAATCCAAGAACAAAATTCATTGTGAACAAAATTTATGGTGTAAAAATAAAACAAGAACAAAATTCATTGTGTAACAAAATTCATGAAAAAGAAAACAAAACAAAATCCATTGTGCATCAAGAAAACAAGAACAAAATTCATTGTGCAAAAAAAATCCATGAAAAAACAAGAACAAAATTCATTGTGCAAAAAGAAAACAAGAACAAAATTTATGGTGAAAAGAAAAATGAACAAAATCCATGGCATAAAAAGAAAACATGAACAAAATCCATGGTATGAAAAGAAAACATGAACAAAATCCATGGCATGAAAACAAGAACAAAATCCATGAAAAATAAAACATGAACAAAATCCATGGTATGAAAAGAAACAAGAACAAAATCCATGGCATGAAAAAAAACATTCAATTCATTGTGTAAAAAATCCATGAAAAAGAAAACATGAACAAAAATTCATTGAACAAAATCCATGGCATGGTAAAAAGAAAACAAGAACAAAATTCATTGGTGTAAAAAATAAAACATGAACAAAATCCATGAAAACAAGAACAAAATTTAAAAGAAAACATGAACAAAATTCATTGTGTAAAAAATTCATAAAAACAAGAACAAAATTCATTGTGCAAAAAGAAAACAAGAACAAAATTTATGGTGTAAAAAAAATAAAACAAAAAAATCCATGGTATGAAAAGAAACATGAACAAAATCCATGGCATGAAAAGAAAACATGAACAAAATTCATTGTGTAAAAAGAAAACATGAACAAAATCCATGGCATGAAAAGAAAACATGAACAAAATCCATGGCATGAAAAGAAAACATGAACAAAATCCATGGTATGAAAAGAAAACAAGAACAAAATCCATGGTATAAAAAGAAAACAAGAACAAAATTCATGGTGTAAAAAATAAACAAACAAGACCATTGGTATCAAAAAACGTGAACAAAATTCATGGTGTAAAAGAAAACATGAACAAAATCCATGGTAAAAAGAAAACATAAACAAAATACATGGTGTAAAAAGAAAACAAGAACACATGATCTAAAAAAGAAAAAACACGAATGGCATTTACGGTACAAAATTCAATATACGAATAAGATAAACAAAATACATTTAAAAAGAAAATAAAAACATCGTTGTAAACACGTGGCATTTACTCAAAAAGAATTCAATAAGATCTTTCTTTAAAAAGATAGCACACATTTGTAAATGTTTGTACTCATTTCATTTCTTCAGATAGCACACATTTCTAAATATTTGTACACATTTCTTCAGATAGCACACATTTCTAAATATTTGTACACATTTCTTCCTTCTTCTTTCTTCATATTGCACACATTTTTAAAAGTTTGTACACATTTCTACATTCTTCTTTCTTTAGTTTGAACACATTTCTAAAGTTTATACACATTTCTACATTCTTCTTTCTTTTAGTTTGAACACATTTCTAAAAGTTTATACACATTTCCACATTCTTCTTTCTTTAGTTTGAACACATTTCTAAAAAGTTTATATACATTTCATCATTCTTCTTTCTTCAATTTGTACACATTTCTAAAAGTTTATACACATTTCATCATTCTTCTTTCTTCAATTTGTACACATTTCTAAAAGTTTATACACATTTTATCATTCTTCTTTTCTTCAATTTGTACACATTTCTAAAAAGCTTATACACATTTCTTCATTCTTCTTTGTACACATTTCTCCATTCTTTTTTCTTCAGTGTATACACATTTCTTCATTTTCTTTCTTCAGTTTGCACACATTTCTCCATTCTTCTTTCTTCAGTTTGCACACGTTTCTTTATTCTTTCTTCTTCAGTTTGCACACATTTCTTCATTCTTTTTTCAGTTTGCACCATTTCTTCATTCTTCTTTCTTGAGTTTGCACACATTTCTTCATTCTTCTTTCTTGAGTTTGCTCACATTTCTTCATTCTTCTTTCTTGAGTTTGCACACGTTTCTTCATTCTTTCTCTTCAGTTTGCACTCATTTCTTCTTTCTTGAGTTTGGACACATTTTACAAAAATTCTCAAACTAACAAATATTTCAAATAAATTTCATTTTAATTGATAGAAATAATCGCCTCCAAATAATTCAACCTATAAAATGATACCAAAATTCCTCCTTAATCACATGAAAACACAACAACATTTCGATCGTTAAAATACAACTTTTTATTTATACATAATTACAAATTTATATTCATAGAAAAAAAAAAAAAAAAAGTAGAAATGAAGCTGGGATAACATGCGGATAATTTTAAAAGTAATAAAAACATAAAACTCTCTTGTAACAATAATAAGAAAATCAAAGCACCGATCTTTGACCCCCTGATTCTGAAAGAGGGGGAAAGCCCATTTAACAATAATGAAACCACCATTTAATTGTACAGTTTTAAGTATTAGGTCATCAAGAAATAAAAAAAAAAAAATAATCAGTTCTTTGTTAATTTAGCACAAAGGTGCTTCTTTTTGTATTGTTGTTTGATGCTCAAAGGTTAATAACGAATTGTTAAAGACCTTCAAAGAACTGGGGTTTATTAACCACATTCTCTTCGACAAGGTTTTGTTGTGGTATGTTATTAAAAATTCTCTGAAATCTTAAGACGTTTATTATTCAAAAATTCGGTTCGTTAACTTTGTTTTTGATAGAAGTATTTAATACGTATAGGAGGTAATAAGAAAAGAGAAAATAATGGCTATACATTTTTATTTTGCTTGTTAAAAGAAATCTGTTTCTTCAATTCATTCCATAAGTGGTTTGCTTTTATTACGGAGGTTTTAAAGAGTAATTAAAGTTATAATGATACGTATGAACATGACAATTAAATTAAAAATAATACATAATTTTATATCTAAGTTTAGAGATATTTAATTAAGAGATATAATTTTTGATTTGCTCCAAAATGTTAAAATTACGAAATATCTAAGAACAAAATTATAAAGTGCAACAATATGTTTGGTTTGGTTTGTCGTTCTACTGTCATTTTTTGCACACTTTTAGGCTAATTAGACAGGGACCAACACAGTTTAACGTTAATTCCAAATCACTAACAAACATCCATGCCACTGTCATTCCACTGTAATCATATATAGGAAAGATATTTTTAATTGAATAGTTATCTGTTTTAATTTTTTTAATATACTTTTATGGTAATACTATTCACTTGTAATTAAGTTATATTACATTTATTGTAATTACAGCTATTTTTATTATTATTAGCGTTTTAGTGTTTTTAAAACTTGTGAACAATTGACAGGTATTTTTAAAAATGACAATTCTTATTATACAGATAACAAAATAAAAACTGTACATTTAGTTGTATTTGCATAATACTTACATTAATTAATATTATTTTAAACTTTGATTATGTGAAGGAAGATTTTTTAACAATTTTAAAATTCAATTATTCTATTAACTATTATAATAAATAAACTATTATATTACATTATAATAATTAATTATCTATTAAATATTAATTATCTATTATTTATTAACTATTATTCCATTAAATTAAACTATTTTCAGTTTTTAAATTAGATTTTTGAATATTACCATTCAAAATAAAAAAAATATCCACAGTTTCAAGTGCTTGAACTTTTTTTTTTTTTGTACACTATTTTTACACAGAAAAGAAACATATATATTGTTAAAAGCATCCTTTAAAGACATATAATAGACTTTTCTAAATTCAGTTTGTCAGTGTGAATTGATGCACACCTGCATTGAAGTAAAACAATGTATAATTTTAGTACAAATGTACTTTTAATGACGATATAGTCATCGATTTTATTCATCATTAAATAAATGCTACATTTAACTTTTATTAAAATAAATAAATGAAAAAAATCGCTTGTCAAACAAACAAATTAAAAATCTAAAAAATAAAAACAAATAACTTTTTTCTTTTGTACGCAATTTTTTACACAGAAAGGAAAATTAATTTTATTTAAACGCATATCTTGTAAATATGCATCATTTAAAGACATGTAGACTTTTCTAAACCATTGTAGTAAAAGGATGTATAATTTTAAATACAAATTTAGTTTTAATGATGATATGGTCATCGATTTTATTTACCATTAAATAAATGCTTCATTTAACATTCATTAAAATAAATATGCGAAAATAAATTAAGTTTGCCATTTCATAATATTTTTAAAATAAATAAAAGAAAAAAATCGTTTGTCAAACAAACGAATTAAAAATTTAAAAAGAAAAACTCAAAGCAAATTAATTTTGTTTAAACATGAGTCTTGCAAAATGCATCATTTAAAGACATATAGACTTTCCATTAAAAAATTTAAAAATAATTTTTGGTACAAATGTAGTTTTAATTATGATACAATCATTTTATTCGCCATTAAATAAATGTTTCATTTAATATTTATTAAAATAACTAAGCAAAAAAACAAATCTTTTATCAAACAAGCGAATAAAAATCCAAAAAAGAAAAACACATTTTATCTATTTTTAAGGTCTTATAAAGTAAATCAAAGCGCAAATGCACTTTGAGTAGACAAATTTGTTGAACCATAAATCACTCATTTTATATAAAAAACACACTTGATCAATTCCCTTTTTTTTTCGCCACCTTCCCTTTTGTGGAAAAAAACAAGAGACAAGAGGGAAAAAAAACGGCGTCTGTCGTCCATTTGGCTAAGTAATGCATGAAAACAGCCATTATGAGAGTCCTATGTGGCTTATTCCAACACTTACTTATCGACCTTGTTTATGAAGACCGCCTGCACATAACTGTGGACGCATTGTTCCCTGCCAAAAGAGCACTGCCTTTAAGTGCCTAGAACGTCGAGACCAGTTTTACTTCTAAAAGTTACTAATTTCTATCTACTTTACGGCGATATGTCGATGTTTGCTGTTTTATGTTTAGCAAATAAACTACGCTATAAATTGTTTATATGATGATGAAGAATGCTAAAATGTTTCGTTTACTATTTACTAACATTGAACAATCGGTTGCAAACACTTGCTTACAGAAAATATTATTGTTCGATTGTAATTGAAAAAATATAATTAATTAAAAATTATTTCAGGAATTTATTTTTTAAAATAAATAAAATAGCTAATAAATAAATAGCTAATAATAAAATAGCTAAACATAAAATAGCAAATATTTCTTTGTAATGTCTGTTACCGAAAGAAAGATTAAAAGACTAAACATTGTAATTTCTGTCTAGAATATTTTCTGAATAGAATAATTAATTTAAAATTATTTCGGGAATAAAATTTTTCAAATACAAAACAACATTTTCTGTAAAGCAGATGTTTTGCAAACGATTCTTCAATGTTAGTAATGGTAAACGAAACATTTTAGCATTCTTCATCATCATATCATAAACAATTTATTGCGATTATAAACAATGTATTGTTATCAAAACAATAAATTTGCTAAACAAAAAATAATATTTCTTTGTAATGTCTGTTACCAAAAGAAAGATTAAAAGACTAGTCACTTGCAATTTTCTGAATAGAATAATTAACTAAAAATACTATAGTTTTCTAGAATATTTTTTTCTGAATAGAATAATTCATTTAAAATTAACTAAAATAAAAACAATAAATACAAAACAACAATATTTTCTGTAATGCAGATGTTTTGCAAACGATTCTTCTATTTTAGCAAAAATATTCTAGTATTGTTATCAAAACAGTAAATTTGCTAAACAAAAAATAATATTCTTTTGTAATGCCTGTTGAAAGATTAAAAGTCTAGACGTTGTAATTTCTGTCTAGAATATTTTCTGAATAGAAAATTAACTAAACAATAAATAACTAGAAAAATATTCTAGACAACTAAATCTTTCTTTCTTTAACAGGCATTACAAATAGTATTTTGCCATTTTATGTTTAGCAAATTAACTAAACAATAAATAACTGAACAATAACTAAACAATGTATTTTATCATAAACAGTGAATTTGCTAAACATAAAATAATATCTATTTGTAATGCCTGTTACCAAAAGAAAGATTAAAAGACTAGTCACTGCAATTTCTGTCTAGAATATTTTCTGAATAGAAAATTCCTAAAAAATACTATTCAGGAATTTATTCTATTCAAAAATATTCTTTCTTTTGACAGAAATTGCAGTGTATTTGCTATTTTATGTTTAGCAAATTAACTAAACAATAAATATGAACAATAACTAAACAATGTATTGTTATCATAAACAGTGCATTTGCTAAACAAAAATAATATCTATTTGCCTGTTACCAAAGAAAGATTAAAAAAGACTAGTGTTTAGCAAATTAACTAAACAATAAATAACTGAACAATAACTAAACAATGTATTGTTATCATAAACAGTGAATTTGTTAAAACATAAAAATAACAATATCTATTTGTAATAAACAGTGAATTTGTTACCAAAAGAAAGATTAAAAGACTAGTCACTGCAATTTCTGTCTAGAATATTTTCTGAATAGAAAATTCCTATAGTATTTTTAGTTAATTATTCTATTCAGAAAATATTCTAGACAGAAATTGCAGTGTCTATTATTTTAATCTTTCTTTTTGGTAGCAGACATTACAAATAGATATTTGCTATTTTATGTTTAGCAAATTAACTAAACAATAAATAACTGAACAATAACTAAACAATGTATTGTTATCATAAACAGTGAATTTGCTAAACATAAAATAATATCTATTTGTAATGCCTGTTACCAAAAGAAAGATTAAAAGACTAGTCACTGCAATTTCTGTCTAGAATATTTTCTGAATAGAAAATTCCTATACTATTTTTAGTTAATTATTCTATTCAGAAAATATTCTAGACAGAAATTGCAGTGTCTATTATTTTTAATCTTTCTTTTGGTAACAGGCATTACAAATAGTTATTTGCTATTTTATGTTTAGCAAATTAACTAAACAATAAATAACTGAACAATAACTAAACAATGTATTGTTATCATAAACAGTGAATTTGCTAAACATAAAATAATATCTATTTGTAATGCCTGTTACCAAAAGAAAGATTAAAAGACTAGTCACTGCAATTTCTGTCTAGAATATTTTCTGAATAGAAAATTCCTATACTATTTTTAGTTAATTATTCTATTCAGAAAATATTCTAGACAGAAATTGCAGTGTCTATTATTTTAATCTTTCTTTTGGTAACAGGCATTACAAATAGATATTTGCTATTTTATGTTTAGCAAATTAACTAAACAATAAATAACTGAACAATAACTAAACAATGTATTGTTATCATAAACAGTGAATTTGCTAAACATAAAATAATATCTATTTGTAATGCCTGTTACCAAAAGAAAGATTAAAAGACTAGTCACTGCAATTTCTGTCTAGAATATTTTCTGAATAGAAAATTCCTATACTATTTTTAGTTAATTATTCTATTCAGAAAATATTCTAGACAGAAATTGCAGTGTCTAATTTTAATCTTTCTTTTTTGGTAACAGGCATTACAAATAGATATTTGCTATTTTATGTTTAGCAAATTAACTAAACAATAAATAACTGAACAATAACTAAACAATGTATTGTTATCATAAACAGTGAATTTGCTAAACATAAAATAATATCTATTTGTAATGCCTGTTACCAAAAAGAAAGATTAAAAGACTAGTCACTGCAATTTCTGTCTAGAATATTTTCTGAATAGAAAATTCCTATACTATTTTTTAGTTAATTATTCTATTCAGAAAATATTCTAGACAGAAATTGCAGTGTCTATTATTTTAATCTTTCTTTTGGTAACAGACATTACAAATAGATATTTGCTATTTATGTTTAGCAAATTAACTAAACAATAAATAACTGAACAATAACTAAACAATGTATCAATGATATTTCATATTACTGATCTTTACCCATTTCTTGTTCTACGTCATTTTAAATAATATTATTTTATTTATTATTAATTTATAACTACTTTATTCCATATCAATGGATATTGTGTTTCATTTATTTCCATCTGTATTAATTCGTGAAATTTTTAAATATCATTTCCTATATTACATATTACCATTCTTTTTATTTTATTTATATCGTATTTATTATTTTTAGCAATTTAAACGAACACATATATTATTACCTTAACCTTATTATAAAATTGTAATGCTTCAAACATGTAATTTAGCCACATTACAATTTTAATAATTGATATCTAACATATAACTGTTTTTTTATGTACAATGTTAATTAGATCATTTACACCAGCTTAGTTTTTATTTATTTATCTACAACTACATGAAAACCTATACTTTATTTGTAAATTTTACTAGCAAACAAACAATTTTTCATAATTAACTGTTGTCTGAAATATAAATATAAAAATATCCAAATTAGAAATTGTTAATTCAGTTGAGTATTATTTATAGTTCTTAAAATAATCCATTATATTAAAATATAAACAAAATGTCTCATAGAATAAAATGATTACTGAAAAATTCATTTAAATTGAATGCAAGAATCTGAAGGTCTTTTAAGTAACAAAACATAAAAATATTTTAAATAACAGAAAACTAATTATTAACCACAAGAATTCATTAGATCTCAATGGAATTAATACATTTCAGTAAAATATTACTTTCCATTGCTTAAAAATATTATTATTAATATTGCTTTAATACCAGCATAAAAATCCCTCCTTTTTTATCTATAAAATTCGTTTTTAAACATATAGTTTATTATTAACGTAATTATTCGTCTGCTTTGTCTGTGTTGCCACGAAAATTCTAATTATTCTATTCCATGTTCTTTATGATAAAATTTCGTTGCAGCATTTAATTGCGTTAAACAAATATATAGGAAGATTCAGAAATCTTATTAAGCAATTTTTTTAATTGTAAAAAAGATATTGAAAAGCGAATTATTTGCATTATTAAATATTACCTGTAATAAAATATTATTATAATTAAATTGGTTAAATAATTAGTATAATGATTAAATAAAGCAATAATTATTATATCAGGATTAAATAAGCCAAATAATAAAAATTATGGTTATAATTAAATAATAAAAGTTGTCATTATAGTCAAATGAGTAAAATAATAAATATTAGCGAATTTACTGAAATCATATTTAAAATTATTTATTTGGAATATATTGTCCTGCATAATTTAGAATAGGGAAGTCATTGAATGCAAGTAAAGATTTAGCATTTTCTAGTACTAGCTTTTACTGAGTGAACACATGTAGTTCTGAATTCTTCTGTTACTATAGCTGAAAAATATGTAGAAGATTCAACGTTACTCAGGAAGGCTTACTGTCGGGCTACAGCATCAAATTTTACAAACACAATGTGGAACGAAAATCTTCAATGAGGGATTCTACAAGAGTTTGTACCATCCTGCTTCCAGAATGGAGCTTTTCTGTTTGACCTCGTGTTTCGAACAGAGTTGTATTAATTTCGAAGCCCGATACGCTATCTAACATAATTTCAACCAAAATTTCATAACCTATTTAACAGATTTTTGTTCTACCATTATGTAGCTAACGAGTGTAACCGTCCTTTCTCCTACGTACTGCATGAGCACCCCTTAAGGGCACCAGCAGAAATGTTCAGTAGGCATCCCGAGACACTCACCCAAGAGGGAGTATGGCGCTGCCTCAGACACATTTAGTTTACAATCTCATATCCTGAAAAATAACAGGTGGGCAGAAAGGTTCGTAGGCTGACTCCTAGATGGCGCTACTAGTGTTAAATCCATATGATTTTTAGTTAGCCCTAACCTTCAAAAGACACGTGTATAAATTTGACAGCTGTTGCACTATTAGTATGTGAGTTATAGCATTTTTAGTGAAGCAACTTGATAGATTGAAAAATGGATAAAAAGGAATTTCGTGTGTTAATAAAGCATTGCTAAAAGCCTTTTGGCAAAAAAAAAAAAAAAAAAAACTATTGACCAAGATTGGCTCGATAAACATTATTCGGACTTTTTCACCAGAAAATCAACCGTAGAGAAGTGCTTTGCTAAATTTAAGCGAGGCGAAATGAGCACCGAGGACGATGCACGCAGTGGACGCCCCAAAGAGGCTGTTACCGACGAAAACATCAAAAAAGTCCACAAAATAATTTTCCATAAAGTGAAGTTGATTGAGATGGCTGAGACTCTAAAGACGTCAAAGGAACGTGTTGTACACATATCGTGAATCTCTGTTCAAAGTGGGGTGCCGCGCGAAGCTCACAATCGACCCAAAACAACAACGAATTGATGATTCTAAAGCAGTGTTTGGAGCTTCTCAATCGTAATAAACCCGAATTTTTTGCGTCGATATGTGACAATGGATGGAGCATGGCTCCATCATTTCACACCGGAGTTCAATCGACAGTCAGCCGAGTGGACTGCACGTGATGAACACTAAAAATGCTATAACTCATACTAATAGTGCAACAGCTGTCAAATTTAGGTTAGGGCTAACTAAAAATCATATGATTTAATACTAGTAGCGGCATCTATGTCAACCTATGAACTTTTCAGCCCGCCTGTTATATCTTTTATTTTCTGCTTAGAAGGGGAATCCTTCAAAAACTTTAATAAGATGTCCTTAAATGAGTTAATTATTGAATCTGTGTGTGGTGTTTGTGCGCGTGTCAATAAAGTTGTGTGATCTCAAACGTGTGTCTCAAGTCTCAACCCAACCACACCGATATCCAGCTGCACAAACAACCAACAACATTGCAAGAGTACATAAAACAGTTAACTCAACTTAAAATTAGAAAAGTATGAAAATAAATTCACCAAAACCAGTTTTTGTACAGAATTTAGTAACGACACAATAGCAGGTTTCAATGCTAGTTGTCTTTTTATTACTATCTAGTAAAAAGGTTTTGTACTGTAATACGGCATGAAAAATATCACAAAAATGCACAAAAAAGTCTTAAAGTATTTGTAATGCACCGTTTATAAAATCCACACATTTTTTAAAAATTAATCGTTAAATTACATATTTGATAAAATATCAATAACAAATAAAACAATATATAACTAATGTAAAAAAATATTATAAAATACAATACTTTTTCTAATGCAGCTGGAAATACGTAGACAGTTATTTTTATGCCATAAGCAAGGGCTGCACCGTTTTGCCGCATTTAGTTACCACGTGTACCTTGATATATGGACTCGAGTAACACTACCCCAACAACGCTCTATGATCCTATTAGACCGAGACCTACGGTTTAAAGTGGATTCCGAACCCACTACAATCATCCATGGCACCACAGGGACTCGACCCCAAAACCTGTGGTACAGAGCGCCAGTCACTGGCCATCAGGCCCCTAAAGTATAATACTAATCTTACTAATAAAATACTATGAAATATAATATTTTTTTCTACTATAAAATATTAAATACTATAAACTATTTAATGTATTAATAAAATATTTAATTTTATTTTTTTTAATTTGAAATAGGAAAATACCATTTATAATCATCCACTTCTTCAAGTAAACTGGAACACGAAGGCACTACTTTTCCTTTTTAATTAAAAATAAATCCCAACTATTGTTAAAAAGGATCATAATTTTATTTGAACAAAGTATTCATTAAGTAATAAATTTCTATACGCTTTCCACTTATTATCACATTATTTTAAGTATCTCATTATGTTAAGAATCAAGAGAGGAAAAATTATAAAACAGCCCTTTGCAAAAATGACATGTGTTCTCTAATGACTTGTTTCGGCGCTAAAGAAATATTGATCACCAGGTTTTATAATTTAGATCATCATTGTTCCAGGAATAATAGTAACTGAAATTCATCGATTTTGGTCTATAATTATAACTGTTGTAACTAAAAAGGTGGCAAATTATTTTGACAAAAGGTGTTTGCACAGCATTTGCATTATTTGTAAATATTTTCAAAACTAATTACTAAATACTACCTATGATATATATATATCTTAGATTATCTTGGATTTGCTCAAGTTTGAAAAAAAAATTTCTTTTTGTTCTAATGCAGCTGGCAAACACTTAGACAGTTGTCTTGGATGCCTTAAGGCAAGCGCTACACTAATGCTACTCATTTTGCACTACCCAAGAGGTGCGTGTAGCTTGAAGATAAGCTACGGACGTAGAGTAACATTACTCTACAACTCTCTACGATCCTATTAGACCGGGACCTACGGTTTAAAGTGTCTTCCCAACTATTTCAAACATCCATGGCACCACCGGGGACTCGAACCTATAACCTGTGGTACCGAGCGCCAGTCACTTGACCATCAGGCCCCTAGAGTAAAACATTAATCTTACTAATAAAATATAATTAATGTTTTTTTTATTTGAAATAGGAAAAATATCATTTATAATCATCCATTTCTCCAAGTTACAAGACGAAGACACTACTTTTCCAATTTAATTAAAAATAAATCCAAACAATAATTTAAAAAAATTATTATGATATTATTTGAATTATTATGATAAATAAAATTATTATGATATTAAAAATTATTATGATATTATTTGAACAACGTATTCATTAAGTAACAAGTTTCTATACGATTTCCACTTAATATCACATTATTTTAAGCATCTCATTATATTTAGAATCAAGACAGGAAAAAAAAATTAGAAAATAGCACTCTGCAAGAAAGACATAACTGTTATCTAATGACTTGTTTTGGCACTAAAGAAATAATATTGATCACCAGGCATTATAATTTAGATAATCATTGTTCCAGGAATAATAGTAACTTAAATTCATCGATTTTGGTTGGCAATTATAACTGTTGTAACTAAAAGGTGGCAAATTATTTTCATAAAAGGCATTTTCACAATATTTTAATAATAAATTAATAAATATTACCTATAACAGAACTAAAATAATTTTTCTCAGATTTTGCAAAGTTTGGAAAACAATTTTTTATGAAAAATATACTAAGTACACCGCACATTAAAAATTTTAAATATACTTTGCCATTTGAAAATTAATGCCATAATGAATTTAATATATATAAGATAAACTTATTGAGCTAAAATGTTATTTTATAATAAATTATTTAAAGCTCACTTATTTGTAGGAAAACTCTTTAGCAGGTAGTACAATTGAAACTTGCAATCACTATAAAGTTGATTATTTGATCGAATTTGTATGCGTATGATTTTGAAATTATTTTTTTATTAAGATCTACTTAACAAGAAAATATTTTTACTAAGACACTAATTTACAAGGACAAATTGTTTTTACTAAAATTCTAATTAACAAAAGCAAGTTTTTTACGAAAATACTAATTAATAAGAAGAAAATTTTTTTTTTTTTTTACTGAAATACTAATTTAAAAGAACAATTTTTTTTACTAAACTGCTAATTTACAAAAAGAATCCTCAGTATTGTTTTACTAAGAACAATAATTTTTATATAAATTTGAATGTCTTCAATGTTAAACAGCACGTTCTGTTTCGCAGCAGTGTCATGCAAATAGCATTTGAATCCAGACATTCTTCTTATGACAAACATAATCCGAAAATGTAAACAAAACATTATTTTTTTGGGGGAAGAAAGAGGTGATTTTTACTGAATTTGAATTGGGAATTTTTCTTGAAACCGAAATAAAAACCAAAATGAAAAGAAATTTTTGTCATTTGTTTTCTTTTGTTACACAATTCCAAATTTCCAAAACAAACTTACCTCCAAAACAAGTTTTGTTTTCAAGACACGTAATTCCGTATATTAAAATGTATTGCAAATGATTTTAATTTAAATAATTGACGAATAATATATTTTGAAGTAAAAAAAAAATTACGCGCAAAAAATCACCTCAAACACCTTTTGCACGTGCTGTAAATATCACTATGTTCAAAATATGTGTTCTTAAAAACTGGTGTTTAGATTCTATAAGCTATAAAAAGTAATAAAATCTTTGATCTTTTATTATTTGCTAATTTACAACAAGAATCCTTAATACTTTTTACTAAAAACAATATTTTTTTATACAAATTTGAATGTCTTCAATGCCAAACAACGCGTTCTGTTTCTCAGCAATGACATGCAAACAGAATTTTGAATTCAGCCATTCTTCTTACAGCAAACATAATCAGAAAATGTAAACAAAACATCATTTTTGTGGGGGAAGAAAGAGGTGATTTTTACTGAATTTGAATTGGGAATTTTTCTTGAAACCGGAAATAAAACCAAAATGAAAAGAAATTTTTGTCATTTGTTTTCTTTTTGTTACACAATTCAAATTTCCAAAACAAACTTACCTCCAAAACAAGTTTTGTTTTCAAGACACGTAATTCCGTATATTAAAATGTATTGCAAATGATTTTAATTTAAATAATTGACGAATAATATATTTTGAAGTAAAAAAAATTACGCGCAAAAAAAAATCACCTCAAACACCTTTTGCACGTGCTGTAAATATCACTATGTTCAAAATATGTGTTCTTAAAAACTGGTGTTTAGATTCTATAAGCTATAAAAGTAATAAAATCTTTGATCTTTTATTATTTGCTAATTTACAACAAGAATCCTTAATACTTTTTTACTAAAAACAATATTTTTTTATACAAATTTGAATGTCTTCAATGCCAAACAACGCGTTCTGTTTCTCAGCAATGACATGCAAACAGAATTTTGAATTCAGCCATTCTTCTTACAGCAAACATAATCCGAAAATGTAAACAAAACATTATTTTTTTGGGGGAAGAAAGAGGTGATTTTTACTGAATTTGAATTGGGAATTTTTTTCTTGAAACCGAAATAAAACCAAAATGAAAAGAAATTTTTGTCATTTGTTTTCTTTTGTTACACAATTCCAAATTTCCAAAACAAACTTACCTCCAAAACAAGTTTTGTTTTCAAGACACGTAATTCCGTATATTAAAATGTATTGCAAATGATTTTAATTTAAATAATTGACGAATAATATATTTTGAAGTAAAAAAAATTACGCGCAAAAAATCACCTCAAACACCTTTTGCACGTGCTGTAAATATCACTATGTTCAAAATATGTGTTCTTAAAAACTGGTGTTTAGATTCTATAAGCTATAAAAGTAATAAAATCTTTGATCTTTTATTTGCTAATTTACAACAAGAATCCTTAATACTTTTTTACTAAAAACAATATTTTTTTATACAAATTTGAATGTCTTCAATGCCAAACAACGCGTTCTGTTTCTCAGCAATGACATGCAAACAGAATTTTGAATCCAGCCATTCTTCTTAGGGCAAACATAATCAGAAAATGTAAACAAAACATCATTTTTGTGAGGGAAGGAAGAGGTGATTTTTACTGAAAAATCACAAACAGCAGTTTTTTAGTAGTTCAGAATAAATTTCGTTGTGAATTTTCTATGGAAACTGAAAATAAAACTAAAATAAAAATACATTTTTATCATCTGTTTTCTTGCTATGTAATTTCAAATTCCTAAAAACGAACTTTCTTCCAGAACAAGTTATTTTTCAAGACACGTAATTCCGTATATTAAAAGATATTACAACTGATTTTAACTTCAATAAGTGAAGAGTAATAATTTATTATGAGGTAAAAATAAATTATCGCATCTATTTATAGAACCTGCAAAAGATATTTTCTTTAAAATCGGTGTTTATTTTCTATAAACTCACAACTCGTTGCTCAATGGCAGCGCGTCGCTGGTGAGCATTACGGCAGAGTCTCCATCCGCTGGCAGCTTAGTTGTAGACACTGTTTCAAAAAATGAGGAGACTCGAGGGCTTTTTGTGATGTCCAGCATCTTGCCCGTGAGTCGGACTACCTGGTGGAGTTTCCGTGTTTTCTCCCATATGATACTCAAATGCGGGGTAATTCCCAATAAAAGTCCTCCAGGAAGGCACTATGACAAATTTAATGAGAATAAATTTGAGTTCTTCTAATGATGTAAATTAAATATGAGAATTATGTTTTAAAAAGTCTGAAAGTTAATCGCGCCAAGAACGGAAGACATGTAGAAGATTAACCGAGTGTAGTGTGGGGCTAACTGTGGTTATTGTGTCCTGTTACGATATTACATCAACATTTTACCACCATTCTCAGATTCGGGGCTCAGTGGCAATGTGCGTCGCTGGCGAGCATTAGGCGGAGATTTACTCCTCTGGGTGGCTTTGTTGTAGATACTGTTTCAAAAACGAAGAGACTCGATGGTTTTTTTTGATGTTCTATATCTTTCTCATTAGTTGATCTACGCTGAACTTCCGAGTTTTCTCCTATATAATACGCAAATGCAGGATAGTTCCCCTAAAGGTCCTCCCGTAAGGCACTTTCCTTATTAGCATCACAGAGCCAAGTCTGCAACTGGCAACTGGCGTACTGATTACGGAGTACCAACAGGGGAAATCCCTTAAACCTCCTCATCTTAATTAATAAATATGTTGGATTGTAATGGCTGTTTAATTATAAGAGCCAAGTCAGACTACTACCTACATGTGCTCCATCGCAACAGAAGCTGCCCCCTCTTTCCTCCTTCCATGAGATCCACACGGGTTCTTGAAATTGGTTTAGAATGTTGCCCGTCTACCAGATGTGATAAGAAAGAACAGCTCCTATAAACTATAAAAGTAAAAAAACATTTGATAATTTGTTTCTATAACAAGAAATCTAGTATTTTGTTTCTTTTAAATTACAAATATGTAAATCAGGTTGCTATAGTAAAAGTAAAAAAAATCTTAGCTGTTTATGAAATATTAAAGAACTCAGAAATTAAAAGTTTCTAAAATAACACCTATATTGACTTTCCAGAATAATTTTCCTACGATAGCATAATGTTTAATTAATGAAAAACAATTGATTATCGATTTTCATGAAGCTACATGTAAAGATTCCCCCTCCTTTAGTTAAGTAGCATTGTAAAGATTTTTTATACAGGAATTTTTTGTACTTCGTAATAATTAGTCATTTAATTTAAAACGTATTGAGCGAATAAATTTAAAAATCCTGACTTAACATGTTTAGATAAAATAATTAATCAATTAACTAAAAATATTCTAAACGTAATACTATAATCAATCATCGCTTTGCTATCCGTTTGGCTCTTGTTTAACGACAGGGTTTTTCTCTAAAGTGGTACTTCTATCAGATTCGAGGTGCAGCTCTTCAGGCTATGGATTTCCCATATTTTCTCTGCTGTCTGATGGATAATAGGCTAAGCGCTTTGGCCGTTGGTACCACAGGCTTCAGTTTAGAATTCTGGCGGTGGCATGGATGTTTGTTTGTGGTACGGCACCCACGTTAAACTGTAGGTCTCTGCCTAATTAGCCTGAAGTGTGTACAAAATGACCGTAGAACGACAAACCAAAACCAAACTCATATTTCTCGATCTAAATATATTGATGGTTGCGTGTTAACCTTCTGGCACTGTTCTCGGATCAAAATAAAACAGTCGTCCTGCAGTGGATCCTGGCCTACTGTGGAATGAGGTAAATGAGGCCGCAGATTTCCTAGCAAAAGGGGGCCTCTGTTTTGCAAGCTAAATAACCGTGACGTTGGCCTACCATTCCGTTAAGGCGGTAATTAAAAAGACCCTTAGGTGTTCCTTCTTTGAGGATGAAGAGGCTAGAAACAGTCGGATGCCCTGGAAAGATTATCTCCAAAGCACCTTCACAGGAGATTAAACTGAATCCTGACCCTCTCTGTCCCCTGTGTGATAGCCAGGAAGAAATGGACATGTCTCACCTTGCTTTCTGTACTCAGTTTCTTCATGGAAGCGTTATTGGATGGCCAGACACTTAAGTGGATGATTAACGGATGTCATTTGTTTCAGTCTTGCTCTTTGCATTTTTTTATAGCTGTTTTTCCTGTAAACTTGCCTTTGGAAATAAAAATACTATAATCAATACGCATATATATATGAGTGTGTGTATTAAAAAGAATATCATTAGAATGTAATTAGTATTACAAGCACTAAACAGAATGTCAACTGTACAGTCTGCTCTAAACGTATTTTTCTCAATATGATTTATTATCATATATGTTCACAAGTTCATTGATATATTGAAAAAAATTATTTGAGCGAAATAAAGAGTTAATGATCATCCTGGTGAAGAAAAAAGTAGTTCCTTCTCAATATATTCTTAGTATTCTCGTAAATGCATATTGGTATTTGCCCATGGCGTGGAGAAAACAGAAAAACTTATGTTAGGAAGTACAAGCCAATCAAAACAAGAAAGCACAAGCTAATTTTTTTTTTTTTTACAAAATTTCGTAATAATTCTTAATTTAAATTAAAACGTATTGAGGGCGTAGTTAAAATATCCTGATTTTACATGGTTAAATAAGATAACATGTTTTAATAAGATTTAAATAAGATAATTAAACATTTAAAAATATTCTAAACATAATACTATATTCAAAATATAAATATCATTACAGCATAATGAATAATACCAGAACTAAATAAATTTCCAATTGTATAGATTCTTCTGAACATATTTTCCTCAGTGAGCTTTATTAGCACACAAATTCATAAATCCATTGATATACTGAAACATTAGTTGAGTGATATAACATGTCTACACTAATTTTGATGAAGAAGAGAGTATTTCGTTCTGAGATTATTATCATTCCTCAGAAATGCGTTCTAGTTGGAAGAGTGGAAGAAAAACTAATTCCATTAGGCAACGGAAGCCAATTCAAAACACTTGTGACACAAACACCACAGAATTCCCTGCTTATCAAAGCAGATACTGTAATGCTCGGCAATCGAATGTACCTCCGAGTAACTAAACTCTGCCTCAAAACGGACATTTTTCCAATATCAAAGTGTAAATAAGAACAAGCATCATTAAATGGAAAGATCGGCATCATATATACCTTACATTTCAATAAGAAAATTGGTATAACTGTCTTTTAACAGAAAATATCATTATTGGACATAAATGTTGAATGAGCAATTTAATTTAGATGATTTGAATTTTATATCTCTAAGTGCATTTTCAATGAGAATATTTTAATGAAATGTTTAGCAATATATATATATCATGGTTAAAATTATGTGTTATATATGTTAAAATTATGTGTTTCTATACAGCTTTTGAAAATGAAGAGACATTCAAAGTTGAACTCATTCTGTATTTCAATAAGTTTTGTTTCATAATTTCAGTGCATGTTAAGTAATTTCGCTTTTAGTTCAATGGATCTCTCGGAATGGATATTTCTTCTTTATTATTGAAGCATTTAAAGCAAATAAACGTATATTTTTTAAAATGAAATATAATTACAAATCTAAGTTAATAAAATAACACAATAATTATAATGTTTATTTATTTCTTTAAATATTTGAACAAGATTCAATTTATAATTGTAACGAAACTGGATACGATTTCGTATCCAATATAGATTAATACGATACGATTAGATACGTTTGGTACTCATTTATGTGTAGATTTTCGACACAGTTTACATTAAAGTACAAATTTTATTAATAGTAAAAGACAAACGCAGAAAAGCAAATTGCAAATAGACATAAATTGTTAATAAAGCTCAATGATCAATGTTTCAGTGTCGTCACAAAGAGCAACGTCTTAACCCACAAGACTATAGGTGTAATTTTTTAGATATATAAAAAAATGATTGGAGAAGAAATTCCGTAAAAATGATCGAGAATAGAGCACGCCTGAAAATATTAGCAACTATGCCACAAAATGACATTTTTCCCAATATCAAAATCAAAATAAAAATGAAAGCATTAATCAGTCAGTCTTTACAGTTTAATGGGAGTACCTTGTGCCCAGGGGGACTTAAACTCCTATCTGTTCAAGATGAATACATGGCGATAAGTAGGAGAAACATGGTTATCAAGAAACAGGTAAATAAGCAGTTAAGGAAAATGCCCCCAAATTAAAAATTTTTAAGAAGAAAATGAATGATATAAAAGCAATAAAATAGCAAAATAAAAGAGATTCCTTGGAGGATAGGGTAACCGCTGTAGAAATGATGACGAAAGGACGAGTTCATCTAGAAACTTTGTAAATTGTAAAGAACCGCCCTGGGGCGTTTAGCATTCCAGCAAAAGTAAAAATCGTGTCTCGAAGATTATGAATTGCATCATTCGGAATATGTTCAAGATTTACATAGAATAATGACAGCATTAATTGGAAATATAGCGCATCATATATACCTTACATTTCAATAAGAAAATTGGTATAACTGTCTTTTAACAGAAAATATCATTATTGGACATAAATGTTGAATGAGCAAGGTAATTTAGATGATTTGAATTTTTATATCTCTAAGTGCATTTCAATGAAATATTTTAGTGAAATGTTTAGCAATATATATATATATCATGGTTAAAATTATGTGTTATATATGTTAAAATTATATTTTTCTATGCAGCTTTTGAAAATGAAGAGACATTCGAAAATTGAACTCATTCTGTATTTCAATAAGTTTTGTTTCATATTTCAGTGCATGTTAAAAAGTAATTTCGCTTTCAGTTTAATGGATCTTTCGAGAATGGATATTTCTTCTTTATTATTGAAGCATTTAAAGCAAATAAATGTATATTTTAAAAATGAAATATAATTACAAACCTAAGTTAATAAAATAACACAATATACTTATAATGTTTATTTATTTCTCTAAATATTTGTACAAGATTCAATTTAAAATTGTAACGAAACTGGATACGATTTCGTATCAATACAGATTGTACGATACGATTAGATACTTTTGGTACTAATAGTATTCTTTTATGTGTAGACATTCGACACAGTTTACATTAAAGTACAATTTTTATTAATACTCTAAATCATAAAAGACAAAGGCAGAAAAGCAAATTGCAATAGACACATTAATTGCTAATAAAGCATTACGATCAATATTTCAGTATCGTCACATAAGAGCAACGTCTTAACCCACAAGACTATAGGTGCAATTTTTTATAAGATATAACTAAATGATTGGAGAAGAAATTCCGTAAGAATAATCGATAATAGATAACGCCTGAAAATATCAGCAAACTATGCCACAAAAATGGCATTTCTCCAATATCGAAATGAAAATAAGAAATGACAGTATTGAGTACCTTGTAGATAGAGCAACATATATACCTTCATTTCAATAAGAAAATTGGTATAACTGTCTTTTAGCAGAAAAAGATCGATAATAGGCATAAATGTTGAATGAGCGAGGTAATTTAGATGATTTGAATCTAATAGATGAGATCTACACTGAATGACAAAGTCATGGGATGGCAATGCTGAAATTTTCAGATGGCAGTAGCATCGCGTAGAAAACAGGCATAAACGCGCAGTGCTTTCGCAGAGCTTTCATTTCTGTTCAAGTTATTCATGTGAAGAGGTTTTGACGTGATGATGACCGCACGACGGGAATTAACAGACTTTGAACGCGGAATGTTAATTGGAGCTAGACGCATGGGTCATGCCATTTCGGAAATCGTTAGGGAATTCAACATTCCCAGATCCACTGTCAAGAGTGTGCCGAGAGTAGGAAATTTCAGGCATAACATCCCACCATGGACAGCGCAGTGGTCGACCGCCTGCACTTAACGACCGAGACCGGCGACGTCTGAAAGAGTCGTAAATTCTAACAGACAAGCAACACTGCATCAAATAACCGCAGAAATCAATGTGGACGTACAAGGGACTTGTCTGTTAGAACTGTGCGGAGAAATTTGGCTTTCTTGAGCTATTTCAGCAGAAGACCGACTCGAGTGCCTTTACTGACAGAACGACATCGCTTGCAATGGACTCTCGTGGGCACGTGAGCATATCAAATTGGTCTCTAGATGAATGGAAAACCGTGGCCTGGTCCGATGAGTCATGATTTCAGTTGGTAAGAGCTGATGGTAGGGTTCGAATGTGGTACAGACCCCACGAAAATTGGACCCAAACTGTCAGCAAGGCACTGTTCAAGCTGGTGGTAGCTCCGTAATGGTGTGGGCTGTTTTTTCATGGCATGGACTTGGTCCTCTGGTGCGACTGGACCGAACATTGACTGGAAATGCTTATGTTCAGCTACTTGGAGATCACTTGCAGCCATTCATGGACTTCATGTACCCAAACAACGATGGGATTTTTATGGATGACAAGGCGCCATGTCACCGGGCCACAACTGTTCGCGATTGGTTTGAAGAACATTCTGGACAATTCCAACGAATGATCTGGCCACCTAGATCGCCCGACATGAATCCCATCGAGCATTTATGGGACATCATCGAGGAAGGTCTGTTCGTGCCCAAAATCCTGCACCATCAACGCTTTTTCACAATTATGGACGTCTATCGAGACAGCATGGCTCAATATTCCTGCAGAAGACTTCCAACGACTTGTTGAGTCCATGCCACGTCGAGTTGCTGCACTTCGCCGGGCGAAAGGAGGGCCGACACGATATTTAGAGGTATCCCATGACTTTTGTCACTTCAGTGTAATAGATGTCTAACGTTCTTTGAGTCGTGGGGCCTGATAGCCGAGTGGCTGGTGCTCAGTACCACAGGTTTCGGGTTCGAATCTCGGCGGTGTCATGGGTGTTTGTAGTGGTTTTCGGGATCCACTTTAAACCGTAGATCCCAGTTTAATAGGGATCGTAGAGCGTTGCGGGGGCGTTGTTACTCCGCATCCGTGGCTTACTATCAAGCTACACGCACCCCCTGGGTAATGCAAAGTAAGTAACGTCTGTGCAGTGCTTGCCTTAAGGCATCAAGACCAAGCTGTCTAAGTGTTTGTCAGTTGCATTAGAAAGAAAACGTCCTTTGAGTTGTTTCTAGAACATGCAAGAACTATCGTTGTCGATAAATTTAATTTCAAAATTTCCTGTCAATGATAAAATTTTCACTTTTTACAGTATTCTTTACAAAGCAATATTACTTTCAATTTGGAGTATTTTTAACAAAACGCAGGTTTTATGACAAATAGAGCTTCTCAAAAGATTTCCACCTATGATATCACTAATCCAAAGAACGCGAAACGCCCACGCACCCCTCTCTAATGATTCTACTTGAAATGTTTTTTTTTTTCCTGCGCCACCGTTCCGACTAGCACCGATCTCGATTTACTTTCACTTTTCCCAGTTCGCTCTTGCAGTCTCTTGGACCGCGCTTCAGGTTGTTTATTTTCGTGTATTCTGTTAAGTTCTCAACACTATCTTTAGCGATTCTTTCTCACCCAGCCAATGATTTAATCATTTCTTTTTCTTTTTCAAACTCTCTACCCAGTATATGTAACTTCTTTATTGTGCTCTTCCAGTTAGTCGTTCATTTTATTTAATTCTTTTCCATGTATTTAATTACTTTCATCACTTATTATTAAAATAATAATAATAATATAAAAAAACCTCACTCTATTAAACTTTCTTTTATTATTTGGGCAAGATTCCTTTATCGCTTTCTTTCCCCAGCAATGCTCTTTTCATCTTTCCAGTGGACAATCCAAGATAGAAGCTAATGGCTGTTGCGCAGCCACGGAGCTTCACCAAAACTCAAATCACATGTCAAATAAACCTAATTGATCATATAATTACTTCTTCATTGGCTCAATAGCCTCCTGGTGGGCTAAGGCCCTCTACCTGCTGGCAGATTTCAAGACAGGAGATGTTTTTCTTTTATAGGGTAGGATTGTCAGCCCTACGCTCTACGATCATATTTAACTGGGATCTGGGTTTAAAAGTAGATTCCGAACCACTACAAACATCCATGGCACCGCCGGAACTCAGACCCAAAGCCTGTGGCACCGAGCGCTAGTTATTCCGGACATCATGCTCCTATCATACAGTTTAATCATCATCAGGATTGGCGCAACAGACCAGTGGCCCAGTGTGGGCCAAGGCCGTCTACCTACTGGTAGTTTTCGAGGCGAGAGATGTTTTTCTTTTACGGGATAGGTTTGTCAGCTCTACGCCCAACGCTCAACAGTCATATGAGATCGGGACCTACGGCTTAAAGTGTCATACAGTTTAATTAATAAAAATGTATAGAAAATGCAATTTTTTAAAAAATAAACAATTATTTTGTTTTATTTTTAATATTAAAAATAAACAATTATTTAAATAGAATTTCATAATAGTATTAAATATTCTAAAAATGAAAGTACAACTGTTTTAATTCATTTCAAACTAATCCTAACTTCCTTTGGTTTTAAAAAATGCAGAATTTTTTTAAGTTGAAAATGTTTATCTTGAAGATGACTCAGAATAAAAATGCACACTTCTAGCATGAAAGAATGAAAATTAATCTTTCAGTAAATCTATTCCTTTCTTCGTAATATTTTAAGAAATACAGACCTTTTAAAACTTGATTAGAAAGAGAAAATATAAATTCTTCTTAAAAGGAAAAGATTGTATTCTAAGCAATAAAGGTCTTTTAAATATTTGGATGTAGAGGTAGTGCATTTATGGAGTACATTACTCTCAAAGCGTCTTTCAGCTCCAGTATTTCTGAAAGGAATTGGTTCTTTGACCTATTGAGTATTGAATCATTAAGAAAAATTCAAAATATTAAATGCAAGCTTTTTTATATAAAAATATTTTAAAAAGTAAATAATTAAAAAAATATATATATTAATTGTGAAAGTAAGGAGACGGATCAGTCGATAACAACTGATATTTACAATATCGGAACTACCGAAGGAAGTAATCAATAAAGGTCACTCTATGGTTAGTTTGTGCACACTTTAGGCTAATTAAACCGGGACCTACAGTTTAACGTGGATTCGAACCACTACTACATCACACCACATAACTGTGAGCTGAGTTGCCCCTTTACAGTTTGTGGGTGAAAAGTCTGATTGGGCTCTGTGACGCTCTACGGTCAAATAAAACCGATACCTTACGGCTTAAAGTGGATTCCGAACCACTACAAACATCCATGGCACCTCCGGGACTCGAACCCGAGCCATTAGTAAACATCCATGCCACCGCCAGGATTCAAACAAGAAGCCTGTGGTACCAAAGGCCAAAGGCGCAAGCCAATTGGCCATCAGGTCGCCATCAATAAGGAGAATTAGTTATTGGTATTAAGAGCAGCTGGTTTAATCGGGTTGATGGCCGAGTGACTAGCTCTCTGGAGCTCTATGCCAAGGGTTCGAGTCCTGGAGCTGAATGAGTGTTTGTAATGGTTCGGAATCCACTTTAAAGAGAGGTCCCGGTCTAATATGACTACTTCTAATAATACACCACACCATATCACTGTGATAAGAGCTGAGTTGCCTCTTACAGTTTGGGAATGATGCGGTTGAAAAGTCTGACTGGGCTCTGTGAAGCTCTACAGTCATATGAGATAGGGACCTACGGATTTTAAAGTGGATTCCGAACCACTACAAACATCCACTACACTGTCGGGACTCGAACTAAGGGAACAGGAACTCGAACAGTCGGGACTCGCCACTGTGGCATCGAGAGCCAGGAGCTAGACATTCAGGTCCCGGTCTACTATATTTGTAAGACCTTCAGGTGTAGGGCTGACAGCCCTACCCTTTAAAACGAAAAACAGCTCCTGTTTTGACATCGATCAGTAGGCAGACAGGGTTGGCACAGGGTTGTCCCATGGAACTGTTTCGCAATCGATCATGATGATGATTATGATGTTTTTTATTGCGTCTTTCTATTTTCATGGATCGTTTTTTTATTTCCCGGAAGGGAAGCTTCATTATTTAGATAAGCATTTAAAACTTATCAGTCGTTTACAGTTTTCAAATATTTTGAATGAAATTGCAAAAACCTTTTTCTTTTTGTTTTAATGTAGCTGGCAAATACATACAGTTGTCCATGATGCTTTAAGGCAAGCGCCGCACCGACGTTACTCACTTAGCACTAACCAGAAAGTGCGTATTCCGTGAAGAGGCTACAAAAAGAGGAGTAACACTACCTCCTCAACACCCTACGATCATGTCAGACAGGGATCTACGCTTAAAGTGGATTCCGAACCAGTACAAACATCCATTTCACCGCTGGGACTCGAACCCGAAACCTGTGCTACCGAGCGCCACAGCCACTAGACACTCAAATTGTAAAGCCTTGTAGATATAAAATTATCATCTCTAAAACAAAAAAAAAAAGTTATCATTTGAGTAGCGTGTATGTAGCAAAATTTAATTTAACACACACTTTTAAAAATATATTGCATGTTAAAAATAGTTTTTAAGAAAAATAACGGAAAATTCAAATAATTAAAAAATAATTAATACATTTAAAAAATTGTATGAATCTATGATTCAGAGGAAATCAATATACCATACTTGTACTATCCTAAAATAAAACGTAATAAACCAATAATTACATACTATAATCTCTTTAAATCTATATACTGAATATGGCATTGGCAAAATATTAAATCATGGTGAAAAATATTGAATCTACTTCAGACTGATAAAATTGCGTTTAATCCACAATACCATTTTATTCGATTAGCAAGCCTTTCCGTTTAAATTCAATTTTTACAATGCATTTCGTTTAATTAACGTTATAACAGGGCAATTGTGTTTTATGTATTTTAATAGAAGTTAGGCAATATTTGCAGGAGCTCGAGTCTTTTGAGTCCCCTCCCTACCCCCTACCACTTGACTGCGGTTAATCCAGTTGGCAGTTTAGGTTTTAACAAGTGCTGTGGCGAACTCTTTTTTAGAGTCTTCTAATTAGCCGAGATTCGAACTCCTTTATTTTGAGGATTTAACGAGATAATAAATCAATGGAGTCTCTCCAGTGCCTTAATTGGAAAAATTAGTTTCACTGGGATTTAT
This sequence comes from Caerostris extrusa, assembly GCA_021605095.1. NCBI lineage: Eukaryota > Metazoa > Arthropoda > Arachnida > Araneae > Araneidae > Caerostris > Caerostris extrusa. The sequence continues at coordinate 15,956 of BPLR01001194.1, read as the reverse complement.
TTCACCGTTTTGCTTCAAATTTCCATGAAATAGTACGCAATATTTATTGCATTTTAATAAAGACAAATGTGATATGCTAAAAACAAAGGTTAGAATATATATATATAAATTAATTATTGTTTTATCAATGGTATATTTATATATATTTTCTCGGAATATTTATTAGTTTAATATTTAATTTTACAAAAGAGATTATGATCATATAATTCAATTAATTAGTTTATTTCATAATCATTTGATTATTACAAGCTACGAACATTAAACAATCTAAACGATATGTAAGTGCTTCAATTCAGATTACAAATCTATTTTTTCAATTCCTTCCATTAGCTCACACTCTCCCTATATATATCTTGTTCAAATTTTCAATCGTTCATAAAATATATTTATTCATCCACTCAAGTTCAAATAAATTTTTTTGGACTATAGTAAATATAGTTTTTGAACTTGTAGTGGATGACACTGGATGTTAATACAGTTTTTTCAAATATTAATTTCTTAATTAAATTTAATTAATTAATTTTTAGTTTTTTTAGATTTAAGTTACATGCATCTACCAATAGATGGCGCTAGATAAATTAAAAATGAATGAAAATTATTTATAAAGACTTTCTGCAATATAAAAAAAAAAAAAGTTGGAATTGACTTAATTTTTTTCCTTATATTACTTGTTTCGATACACAGAAAGAAAAACCCATGCACCTGTATTAGAAAAACTAGCTATCTGTTAAAGAAAATAAGTTTTATTTGTTTGGTGTTGTGTTATATGGTCATTGCTTCAATTTTCATGAAATAGTACGCAATAATTATTACATTTTAATGAAGACGAATGTGATATGCTAAAAAACAAAGATTAGGAATAGATATAAATTAATTATTGTTTTATCAATGATATATTTATAAATCTTTCTTTCTTCGATTATTTATTAAAATTAAAATATAAATTTACAAAAGTGATTATGTTCATATAATTTAGTTGATTAGCTTATATGTTTCAATCATTTGATTATTACAGACTAAAAATAAGCACGCTATGAACATTAAACTCAATATAAACGATAAGTTGGGGTCTGATGGTTGAGCGACTAGCATGTTGATTCTTAACCAACGTGGATGCTTGTAGTGGTTAAGAATCCATTTTAAACAGTATGTCCTGGTGTACTACGACTACTACTACTATTACACCACTTCACTATGCCTACAGCTGAGTTGCCTCTATACAGTTTGGGAAGGATGTGGGTGAGCAATCTGACTGGCCTCTGTGATGCTCCGCAGTCATGTGAGACCAGGACCTACGCCTTAAAGTGGATTCCGAATCACTACAAACATCCATGGCACCACCGGGACTCGAACCTGAAACCTGTGGTACCGAGCCCACATTTAATTTAACACCCACTATTGTAGAACATATTTTGTGTTATAAAAAGTTTTTAAGAAAAAAACGTAAAATCAAATGCTTAAACAATAATAATTACATTCAAAAATGATTACATGATTTATTTGATTAAGAGGAAACCAATATACCATACTAGTACCATCCTAAAATAAAACTTAATAAGCCAATAATTGCCTACTGTAATCTCTATAAATCTGTATACTGAATATGGCATTGGCAAAATATTAAATCACGGTGAAAAATATTGAATCTACTTCAGACACATAAAATTGCGTTTAATCCACAATACCATTTTATTCGATTAGCACGCCCTTCCGTTTAAATTCAATTTTTACAATGCATTTCGTTTAATTAGCGTTATAATAGGGCAAGTTTGTTTTATGCATTTTAATAGAAGTTAGGCAATATTTGCCAGAGCTCCAGTCCTACCCCCCTGCCACTTCACTGCGGTTAATCCAGTTGGCAATTTAGGTTTTAACAAGTGCTGTGGCGAACTCTTTAGAGTCTTCTAATTAGCCGAGATTCGAACTCCTTTTATTTTGAGGATTTAACGAGATAATAAATCAATGCAGTCTCTCCAGTGCCTTAATTGGAAAAAAATTAGTTTCACTGGGATTTATTTCACCGTTTTGCTTCAAATTTTCATGAAATAGTACGCAATATTTATTGCATTTTAATAAAGACGAATGTGATATGCTAAAAACAAAGGTTAGGAATATATATAAATTAATTATTGTTTTATCAATGATATATTTATATATCTTTCCTCGGAATATTTATTAGATTAATATTTAATTTTACAGAAATGATTTTCCTGTAATTTAGTTAATTGGATTATTTGTTTCATAATCATTTGATTATTGCAGACTAAATATAAACAATCTAAGAACATTAACGCAATCTAAACGATATGCAAGCGTTTCAATTCAGCCTAAAAATCTGTATTTTTCAATTACACAGAAAGAAAATCATGCACCTGTATTAAAAAAAAACTAACTATCTATTGTAGATTTTTTTTTCTCACGGGAATAGTTTTGGCACTTGTCATCAAATTTTAATTTTATTTTTATATAATAACCCAGAGTTCTGTATACACTCAAGAGCCAAAACATTATGACCACTTGTCAATAACGAGTTGGCCCACCTTTGGCGCGCAACACAGCCTCAACCCGTCTTGGCATGGGTGCGACAAGTCCTTGGTAGATGGCCGGAGACAGATTGTACCAGATGTTTAAGCAACGGTCACGCAAATCCGAGATATTGCGAATTGGTGGACTTTGAACTCTGAGCTGCCGTCCCAGGACATCCTAAATGTGTTCTATCACATTGGGATCCGGTGAGTTAGGCGGCCAGGACATTAACTGGAATTCAGCATCATGTTCCTGGAACCACTCCAACACAATTTTAGCCTTGTGACAAGGGGCGTTGTCCTGTGAGGAACATTCCATTTCCAGCTGGAAAAACAGAGGCCATGAAAGGGTGCAACTGGTCCGCAATGATGTTCAGATACCCCTGTAGCATTTATGGTCTGCTCTACGACAACCACGTGTCCCAGAGACACCCAAGAGAACGTCCCCCAAAGCATAATACCGCCACCACCGGCCTGTGTATGACCTACTGTACATTGAGGGAACAAATGTTCTTGCCTGGAAGACGACGTATACTGACACGGCCATCGGCGGGATGAATGACAAACCGTGATTCATCTGACCAGGCAACTCTCTCCCATTGATCCATGGACCAGTCACGACGTTCCCGGCCCAGCGCAGGCGCAGTTGGCGATGACGCTTGGTCAGCTAAGGCACACAAGTGGGACGTTTGCTGCGTAGCCCCATATCCAACAGTGTCCGCTGAACAGTGTGCTCCGATACTATTCTACTTGGCCCTGCATTGTATTGGGCTGTCATCTGGGCCACCGGTTTTGCTTCACCATGCGAGACAGTCCCGACGACCTTTTTCTTTGATAGCGTGTGGACGTCCAACACCATGTTGTCTACTGCTGGTTTCACCGTCATTCATCCACTTTGCATAAGCACTAACAACCTTAGATAGCGAACAACCCACGGAACAGTTGTGCCGCTTGCAGTTTCGGAAATACTTGTTCCGAGCCTTCGAGCCATTACAATCTGCCCTCTATCAAAGTCGCTTAGATCCGCAGCCTTTCCCATCACATACAGAAGTAAGTGAAAGAAGGATTCTTCAGACTCTCCAGCAGCAGTTAAATACCACTTCCACCTGATCACGTGCCTTCCACATCATCCAAACGAGTTCATTAAAAATGCCCTGCTCTTGAAGCCGTTATAGTTCTAATATAGGCCGAGATGTTACACTGTTAAAAGTAATAAGTTTTATTCATCTAGTGGTGTGCAAAACCAGAATCGACAAAGTGAAGATTTTATTAGAATTGACAATCGTAATTTCATGGGTAATTTCCTAGATTAACCTTACTACGGCACGTTAAAGCAGTGCAGTTATTTGAGAACATCTTGCCGATAAACTGACTGCTATTTGCACAAACACATAGTTATGCAACTCATAATTGAGATTTTAGGAGTTATATTGCCATTGTAAAGAAATAAGGAAATTACAGTACAAATCTAGGTGGTAGTGGTGATACATTAAAAGTGGACTATCATCCTACAGATGCTAACAATCCAAAATACCATCAGACCTTGTGATTATAGAATCAATTCGCTATTAAAATCTCTACCTAGTAGTGTAGTATTGTTGGTTGTGCAGCTGGATTGTAACTGGGTGTGCTTGGGTTGAGACTTGAGATACGGGTTTGAGAACACACAGCTTTATTTACATACACACAAACACCCCACACAAACAATATTTAACACATTTAAAGACATATAATTTTAGATTTGAAGAAAGATTTCATGAATAAGTCGAAAAGAGATACTCAGGTACGTGCTGAATGTGTGAAATATAATTCCTCTCCTAGTGAGAGTCTGTAGGCCAACTATTACGCAATGTTACATTGAATATATTTCTTCTCGGGATGAGAGATTACAAACTATATGTTTCTTAGCGGCAGCGCTGGTTGAGATGTACATCCTCTTCGATGAAAGTCTCTAGGCCTACTGACCATTTTTCCTGGGTGCCACAAGGGGTGTTCTTGCAGTATATAGGAGGAAGCACAGTTACAGAAGTCGCTTTTTAAGCAAACTTTCCAAACAGTCTCTTGTTTAATTCAGTTTGGAACTTCACTTTGAAAAATTTTAACTTGAAATAACAGTAAAATGCGAGTGGCAATAAATTTAATAATCGAAAATCTATATAGATTGGAGCGTCTTTACAAAAAGGAGAAATAAATGTTCTAGTATTTTGATCTTATATTTAATGATTTTGTAAACCAAAATCTCCAAGCATAAAAATCTTGTAAAAATTTAATATCAAAATGAAAGCATAGTATTTTATTATGCTAGTTTTAATGTGTTTTTTAAAGCTCTAAAGAATGCAGTGTTTCGAATGAATTTTCTTTTCGACTCATTTTATTTATTTAAATACTTCACTTCCATTTTCATAATACTAAAGCTAAATAGATTTTTTAACGATTTGAATATTTATTATCTTATATTTTGGTAAAATTTAAATATTCGCTTGGTAAAATAAATTTTGTTTTGTTGTTCAACAATTTGTGCATTCACAGAATTTTGGAAATCCACGAAAGAAAAGCCTTTTATTATGTGCTAAAATACTTTCCCCAGTAGTTTTGCAAAAATAAATAAGTGAATGAACGAAAAGCGTTACGGAATAAAAGGTCTCTAAGGTCTGTCTATTACGGAAAACAATTTTAAATTGCAATGATAAATAAAGACTTCTGAAACACCAAGACATTTGATGGGGTTTTAGACAGCATGTAAATTCATATCTCATCGACTACTTGGTGGAATTTTCCCCAGTTTTCTCTCATGTGACACAGAAATTTGGGGGAGCTTTATTCTTAAAAACTCCTCCAGGAATATTATCCCTTTATCACGTGTAAGGAGCTGTTCTGTTGACATGTGGACGACCAACGTACGGCTAAAAATATATACTGTGTGATTCAATGATAATGGGACACCCTTTCGAAAGTAATGCAGCTTACTATTACATTTAGACACGAACACAAAAAGTGTGATTTGAAAAGAAAATCACTGTTTATTCACAACGTCATTGCAAAGCGCATCTTTGATTAAATTTTTACAATAAATGCTCAAAATTGCGTCCACCTACAATAATACATGTTTGGTGGCGTCGAAGGAGTGATTGGTGAACTGTTTCAAAGATGCCTGGCATTTCGCAGCCGCAATGGATAGTCAACTAGCGAAGTCCTCAATTTAGTCAACTGGAGTCTCATAAATGAGAACACAGTTGAAAACGGAGATTAAAAATAAAACAGAATAGCATTGGGGTTGTTAATCAGAGGTCTCGAAACTCGTCATGTGATGGGTATCAGTTGTGTCTGGCGTTTGCTAGAAATTTGTTTCAGAGGGTGTTATTTCTTCAAAGTGACAGTTTCGACATGTTTTACTAAACAATAAATGTATGTTTTAGTAAGCTCAAAGTTTGCCCTATGATAATTGAATTACCCTATATATGAAACAGAAATCGCTATACCATGAATTTATTAATAACGTTTTGATAAATGGAATCATATGCTGCTAATTGCAGATCCTATAGTACAATTTAAGTTTTAAAAATAGAATCACAGTAAAGGCTCGATATTTAAGCCATTTTCGTTTTAACATAAATTAACATGCTTATATCTTTTCATCCATTATATAAGAGTTGACACTGAATGTTATCAGTTTCTTTCAGTTCACGTAGAACTTCCACATACGCATAAAATTTCAGTTTTTTTTTTAAATGAATTGATAAGTTTCGTGCAAACTCAAGCTTTGCTGGATAATCTGCTCAATACTTTTCTGTGAGTGTTAAAGAAGAGTTCCTTAAAAATTGTCTGCAATCTGTTTTTCTAATAGAGGCCAACCGCACTTCGATACCTGTCAGTTAAAGCGCTATTTTCCTAACAAAATTTTGAATTGCCCTATTGATTGTTTATTTCTTGTTATGATTTTTTTCTAAACTCCATATGCAACACATTGAGTTTAATGATGTTGGAAGATGACATTACTTTCTTCTAAATACAGTGATAAACAAAAAAAATGGCGACTTTAGTACACACACATTAGCAAAATTAAAGTACTGTGGGTGCAGAAGGGTACAGTCTCTGTGTAACATGAATGGAACAGTATTTCCTGTCTTAGTATAAATTTGTAATCAAGTGGTATATAATAGTACTAGTTTTATATATATATGTTGTTGTTCTATTGTAGCTGACAATACAAATAGTTAATCTTTATGCCCCAATCAAGGGCTGCACCGCTGTTACTCATTTAGCTCTACCCACTGGGCACGTGTAGCTTTGAAGATTTGCTACGGACGTGAGTAACACTACTCCCAAAATGCTCTACGATAATATTAGACCGAGACTTAAGGTTTAAAGTGGATTCCAAACCCATGCAAACATCCAGGATACTGGCGGGATTCGAACCCGAGACTTGTGGTACCGAGCGCTAGCCACTCGGCCACCAGGACCCACCTCTGTATGTTATCAGTTTTATTCTGCTCCTGTTGAACTTCAATAAACGCATGAAATTTCAGTTTCTTCAAAATGCATTGGCATATTCCATATAAATCTCAAACTCTTATGGATAATCTTCTCAAACAATTTCTGAGAAAATTAAAAAAAGTATCCCTTGAACTTTTCTGCAATCAGTTCATCAAATAGAGACCCACACAACTTCAACGCAGTTAGAGCCGCAATTTATTGATACAATTTTGAATCCTTCTATTGGTGTTTATTTCTTGTTATAAACTCAATCTGTAAAGCATTGAGTTTAATGATGTTATAAGAAGAAATTCTATCTTCTAAAAACAGTAACAAAACGGAAAAATTTAGTACACACATATTAGCAAAATTAAAGCACTGTGTTTGCAGCAAGATGTAATAGAACTATATTTCTTCTCATGTATGCAATGGGTGTATTGACCTTTTGATCTTACGTTACACACAGACACACGCATATATATATAAAAAGAGATAGAGAGAGGTAGAGAATCAAGAAATCAATTTTAGGCTTCTTAGATTGAAAGCCTTATCCATCTGCCTAAAATGAAATGCCCTCATCTACATTCTTTTTTGTGATGGCTTTAATTTTTTGCCCTGCACCTTCCTTCGGGCTCTGGGCCAAGAATATTCCTCCATCCATCACCGCCGGCAGCCTCATCGGCGAATCAGGAGGTCCTGAATCATCTCTCCGTGATTGAGGTGCGATAGCTGGCTTCCTGACTCACCAGACAGCTGTGTTTGTGTCTATATATTTCCCCAAATAAAACTTGATTTTTCTACTAGTTACATCTTGATTTTTCTACATGACTCACCAGACAGTTGTGTTTGTGTCTATAGATTTCTCCAAAAACTTGATTTTTCTACTGGGTACTAATAAAACTTAGTGTTTTTTAGAGGATACAAATGCCAATTTATATTTTTAATTCGATAGCTTAGTTTAAAATTCAATGACTTGCAGTAGAAACCTATTATATTAACGATTCTGTATTAAAAAAAGTTTTAAAGTTAATGAAATCATTGAAGTTAGTTACACGCTTATATCTTTTCATCCATTACATAATAGTTACCATTTTTTTTCAGTTCATGTAGAACTTCCATTTACGCATGAAATTTCAGTTTCTTTAAAATTCTTTGGCATGTTCCGTACAAAACTAAAACTTTGCTGGATAATCTTCTGAATATTTTTCTGTGAGAGCTAATGAAACATTTCTTAAAACTGTCTGTATTCTGTTTTTCCAACAGAGACTAACCCCACTTCGATGCCTGTCACATTAGTTTACCAATTTCATAGTAAAAGTTTGAATCATTGTTCATTTGTTATGAATTTTTTCTAAGCTCAATATACAACAAATTGAGTTTAATGATTTTGAAGATTAAATACCTTTCTTCTAACAACAACAGTGACAAGACGGAGAAATTGAATCTTTAGTGCACCTACGTTAGTAAAATTAAAGTCCTACAGCAGTGTGCACTATTTGTATAACAGAAATGGAACAACATTTCATCTCATAGTATTAATTGTGTATATTGGCTTTATATATATATTTTCAGAGAGAGAGCCAAGAAATCAATTTTGAGCTTCTTAGATTGAAACCCTTATCCATCTGACTAAAATGAAATGCCCTCATCTACATTCTTTTTTTGTGATGGCTTTTTTTTTTTGCCCCGCACCTTCCTTCAGGCTCTCGGCCAAGAATATTCCTCCATCCATCACCGCCGGCATCCTCATCAATTGGGCGTCCGGAGCCGTTGTCTCCATCACCCGGCAGCCTCATCGGCGAATCAGGAAGGTCCTGAATCATCTCCCCGTGATTGAGGTGCCATAGCTGGCTTCCTGACTCACCAGACAGCTGTGTTTGTGTCTATGTATTTCTCCAAAAGCTTGATTTTTGTACTGAGTAATGGTAAAACCTAGTGTTTTGTTAGAGGATGCATGTGACAATTTATGTTTTAAATTAGATAACTTGGTTTAAAATTCATTGATTTTCAGTAGAAAATCTTTTATTAACGATTCTGTACTGAAAAAGTTTTAAAGTTTAATGAAAACATTGAGGTACTACTGTGCCCAAAAAGTAAGACCAACTATTTCGCATATTCGACCAAGCATATTCGTAAAAAATTGTACATTATTATTGTAAAAGGGAGTTTTGAGTTTGCATATACATATACTACTATGACTAAAGAGTAATACCACTTTTCTTCTTTCAAAAACTCTTTATTTATTCTTCCAAATTTATTTCATCGCCTATAAAGTAATCCCCTCCGGACACAATGCACTTGTGGCAACTTTTTTCCAATCCTCAATGCATGCTAAAAAGTCATCGGCAGGGATGGTCTTCAAAGCGCACGCCGATTCACGTTGAATATCTTCATTCGACTCAAAACGGTGTCCCCGTAGTAGTCCTTTGAGTTTAGAGAATAGCCAGAAGTCACACGGTGTGAATACGGTGATTATGGAACGATATGGGTTACATTTTGGCGAAAAAGTCACGAAGAATCAATGCAGTGTAAGTTGGCGCATTCAGAGTTTTCGGTACCAATCGAAATTTGACGCGTTTGAGGCCCAAAATGGCAGTAACTGATCCTTTTGAAATTCCAACATCATCAGCAAGGTCTCTAATTGTAAATCGACGGTTTGCAAACACCAAATCCTTAATTTTTTTTTAAGTGAGCTTCGTCGATTGAGATTGGTGGTCGATCAGAGGACTCTTTTGTCTTCAACGCTTTCTTCCTTCTTTCTAACTGTTTATACCACTTCTAAACATTTTTTTCCGATATAAGAGAGCTCACCGAATACATTCTGCAACATTCTATACGTTTCTGCAAACAAAATTCAATGCAAGTTCTTTGCTCAATTAACTCAGACATTTCAAATATAGCCGGAATCAGTTTTAGCGTCTCACAAAGCCAAGCATAACTCAAACACTAATGAATATTTTAAAGTCAAATTTTACACAGATGTCAGGGACAGTGGCAACAACCGAAAATAGTAAAAAATTGAAATCACTTATCAATTAGTTTAAACGTTGTTTACAAAGTGCTTAGGAGGCAAAGTGTTTAAAATATACTATACTGTAATATATATGTATATACATAGAAATATACTGAACTATCTATATACCGGTAGGAATTTGCAAATCTAAGCATAATATAGATGAATAAGAATGAAAGACAAAATGTCATAATATATTATACGAATTATGTTTTCAAGAATATTACGTAATTCGTTTTTTTTTTTTTTTTTTTTGATTTTTTAATAATATTACAAACATTCTTTGCAATTTTTTTTTTCCAGGAGAAATTTACAAACATAACATCGCTAAAAAGTAATTAATAGTAAAATCAACTAATATACTAAATGGTTGATGTTTTCATCAAAAGCATTTTTTATATCCTTATAAGTATATCAGAAAATAGTTGACAGAAATAAATACATAGTGCATCCAGAAAAAGGATAAATAACAAGATGAATCAACGTACTCGGCAGATGAAGTTTTATGTTTGATTCGGATCTCTTTTTAGGTATCCCTATCAGCGGATTTAAACAGTGTTTGCAGTGTCCAAATAAACAGCACTGAAAAGAAAAGATTTAAGAAGAGGAAGAAAAGTAAAAGGAAATAGCGAGCGGCAACACTAAATTTTTCCAGCGAAGTCTCTCCTCAGAAAGATAAACGATCGTGTTCTTCACTAGTGCTGGCAGACTCGTGAGAGGGCGTCATAAATATTGCTCAGTGTGTTTCAACAAAGCACACGTCTAGAAAAATACAGACCGGTTGTTTGAGTTGGTTCAATCAGGACACGAAAGGTTAGCCCTGCGCGAATATCGAAAACACAAAAGACCCTCCACTTTTATTGCGTTCTCGTCTTCCCGAAGATTTCATTCTCTTGCACACACAAGAAGAAAAAAAAAGAATGAAAAAGAATAAAAAAGTAAAGAAAGCAGCCACACTTTGAATTGCAATTGATCTCCTAAATATTGTCTTGCCCTCCAACAAAAGTGCTTCTTTTCAAGAAACACTCTTCCTGGCAAGACTGCTCGAGAACTCTTCTGCGAGGCCATGGGTGACGCAAGAGCACCCGCTTGATTGGCTGTCATGATAGCTGATGTAATTTAATCAATCCAAAAACACGTGACGCCATTATTGCCAGTTGATTGGTCATGAAAAACAAAGGACACAATGGATGGCGATATTTCTTCTCGAATGAGTGGGTTCTTTCTTCTTCTTCAGGGATTTGAACAATCATCAGGGCTAATACAATAGATTAGCGATTTTTATTTTCAACGACTAGTAGAAAGAAAATGGCGACGGTTTTAATTTAAGAAATCCAGCTTCCTGAACATAACAGATAGTTGCACAAGGTATCAATTAACAGTACTCGAAATTGCCCTTTTAGAATAAAAAATGGTTGCCATTTAAGGGTAATGTACAAAACACTTTATTTTTTTTCCTTCTTTTGGTTAAGCATTTTTTTTTCGGTGGAAAAAAAGAATTCTTTTTAAATAAAAATCCATCGCTTTTTGCTTTTAAGTGTAATGTAAATTTGATAAATTGAAATAGATGATGGTCTCAAATTTTTTTTCAGTGGACTTAAAAAGTTATGTTTTTTTTTTTTCTTTTAGAAGATGGGTTTTTAGAATTAAGTATATTAATTTTACAATGTTTTATCTTTCAAAATTCCTTTTCTTGTGAGACCCTGTTTAATTTGAATACATTTTTCTTTAAATCTTACTTTTATATCAGAGACATAATATTCGACTAATATGCCATGAATAGCTGAATGACGGGTAGATAGTGTAGCTACTGTCTTCAAGGAAAAAATTTCGGGTAGTGTAGGAGAAAATCTGGAAAACTCTCACCATAGTATCAGTATTGATGTGAAGTTCTTAGTATTCAGTTCTCACTGTCACATTTGCCACTGAGTCTGCTAATTTGTGAAAGCACTGAAAATTTAAAAAATTTGGCAACATATTCGTAAATGCGGCAGTTTACAACATTATTTCTATTAGTTCACTAGTCTTGAAAACTAATGTGATTAAAGAAAAATTTATAATTATTTTTCTGTTTTCACATAAAAAAAATTTGGAAATTAATTCCTCAAGTTTGTAGCATAAAAATAGTGGTTGGGTCATGTAGTTGTGGGCTCATTTGCTCACTGTAGTTTTGCATGCAGCCCACACAAAAGTACTTTCAAATTATTTGTAATATATATATATATATATATATATATATATATATATGTATATGTAAGTATATATATTACTTATATATATATATATATATATATATATATATATATATATATATATATATATACATATATATACACTTACGTCCATAAATTAAGGATAATGAAGTTTAGGCAAAGAAAGAGACAGAAGAAAAACAAATTTGACTTATTTGTAAAGTCTATTTATTAAACAAAAGGTAAAGAGCAAACCAGATGCTATATATTTGACATAATTAATAAAAATTGCGATTTTTACTTCCTGAGTAAATTTCAAAAAACAACTTATTTACAAAAAACAGTATAACAGGTTAGTATGATGGTTAATATGGAGTATGTCTCCCGACGATGCAATACAGGCCTTACAACGCCTAGGCAGGCTGAGTATCAAATTATCAATCTGATCTTCGGGAATATTACACCACTTATCAAGCAATGCCCTCCGAAGTTCCGGTTGACAGGTGGGAGGGGGTTGACGGGTTGCAATCCGTCGGCCAAGCATATCCCACACATGCTCTATTGATTGAAGTCCGGTGAGTATGCTGGCCAATCCATACGGTGATATCCTCCAATTGCAGGCATTCGTCTACAATGTGTGCACGGTGAGGACGGGCGTTGTCTTCCATAAACAGAAATTCAGCACCCATGGCGCCCTTGAAACAAACGTATATGTTGTTCCAGAATGACATTCCGATAGATGTGGCCTGTCATCGTCACACTCTGAACATGCAGGTCAGTTCTGGAACCAAGAATAATTCCTCCCCAAACGAGCCATCCTGCACCACCGTAACGGTGTCCTTCAATGGTATTCTCTTGGTGGTAACGGGTACCTGGCGCTCTCCATATAAAAGTCCGGCGAGAATCAGACTGCAAACTAAACCTGGAGTCGTCGGAAAACATCACACCAGACCACTGTTGCGGAGTCGACAATGCATGCTCTCTACTCCAGGTTAATCGCAGGCGACAGCGAGTTGCGGTAAGTGGAACACATCTGACAGGCCTACGAGCATATAGACAAATGTGCCCTAAGCGTCTGTACTGGTCTGCCTTGAAACTGTCGTACCGGTAGCTGAAGAGAGCTGACGAGACAGGTCTGATGCTCTGCTCCGTCTGTTTCTTTTGGCAGTAACTGCTAAATACCGGTCCTCATTCGGCGTTGTAACTCGGGGGCGACTCTGTGCTGTAACATCTACCACATTACCATCATCTTGAATCGTTGCCAAAGCCTGAGATTGCACTCTGGGCGATTCCAAGTTCCTCGGATACTTCCATCTGGGTACGTCCATATTCCAGTCGTCCGATACCCTTACCACGTAAAAATCATCCAAATGCTTCCTTTGTGCCATAATTATACGGTTATTGCACTGAAAGGGTTTTAAAGGGTTGTGAACAATTTTACTTCTTTTGTCACCATTCCTTATATACCCCTCTCTTACACTCCTCGTCATTGTGACGTACTATCCGCGCCATCTGCTGGTTTCCTGTAAATTGCATATTCTTCTTCAAGATATGTGTGATAATTCTACAGGTGAAATTTTTATTTTAGAGTTCAATGTCTGTGTGATTCTGAATTATCCTTAATTTATGGACATGAGTGTATATATATATATATACATGTTATACATATATTATGTTATTTTTTACTTACTATTATAAAGACACTATATTTTATGCAAAAAGTTCTTTTCTTTTGCATAAAATATAGTGTAACATAATTAATAGTAAGTATACGAATATAATATATAATATATATATATATATATATATATATATATATATATATATAACGAATATATATATATATATATATATATATATATTTATATATATATATATATATATATCTTATATATATATATATATATTCTTTTTGCAATAAAATATAGTGTAACATAATTAATAGTAAGTAAAGATAACATAACATCGATTAACGTGCAATATTTCCGTTTAGTTTATTGGCTCGATTATAAAAAATAAAAATTATTATTACTCAATCTGATTACAAACCAAAATGAATGTACGGCTTTAAATTTACAAATGCAATTTTAACCATCACGATACAATAAATTGTGGTTTCATGATTTCTATAATTAAAAAAAAATATTTAAAAGCTAAAAATAATGTTAATGTTTACTGGCGTGAAATTAAATTCTAAGAAAATGGAAAAACTCCACAAAATCTAAGAATTGAAGAATGGTAAACTGAATGTAAAAAATTCCGGTAAAAACATACCAGAATAGAAAACACTCACATTAAAAAAAAAAAGGTCCAAAACGAGGAAGGATTTGCAAGCGCTGCCATCCACACATCAGAAACTCAATAAAATATTTTCAGTCTCAGAATATATTTTAAAATACCAATTGTGTCCTTCGTCATGCGAAAGGCACTTGCGAGGGGGTGGAGGGTGGGGGGGTTGAGAAACAAAAGAATAAATCGTCCGTCGCAGATTGATGGACTTTTAAAAAGTTTCCGAAGACGTCAGACAACAGGGAGAGAAAACGATCTCATTTAAATGTGAAAGCAGCCAAAACAAAGAGGGAATTTTGAGAGAGACCCCCCTGCAGTAAGAAATAAATTTCTGTCTTCCTATTTTTAATTTTGTTTTGGTTGTTATGAGTGAAAGAGAATTATTTGCGCCGGCGATGATGTGAAATATGCGCAGCAGTTCTTCAGGTGGTAGAAGAGACCTCTCATATTCATTCTGAGGAGGAACGTTGGGAAGTTTTCTGAGGAAGAAGGTAAGTCTCACAAAATTGTTCGCAAGGAAGAACACATTCACTTTATTGTAATGCAGTAAAAGTTTTTTTTTTTTGAAGTTGAGTGGATTCTTTCCTTTTTTTTTTTTTGTCATGTCGCTGAACGAATAAACTAATTATTGAAATAGAAAATGAATTTTTACACTTTAGTTTTTACTGTGATGTTCTAAAGTGAAACAGAACTTTTAAAAAAAAAAGTTCACCAATGCATTTGGATGTATAATTGATGTATGAAATAGAACTTTTTAGCATTTCAACGAATTCTATTCGTGCGTTAGAAATCTTTTTATAGTTAGAAAGTTATGACTTTTTTATTCTAACAGTAATAAACACAATCCGTTTTGCATTATTTGCTTAGGAATCATAAATTTTATGTTTTTTCTGTCACTATTTGGAAAATAAATATTTCTTTGAAAATGCTACCCTCAATTTTTTAATTTCAAAGCGTAGAGTTAGTTATCAAACATAAATTCTAGTTCCAACTTACACTCCGAAATCTGTTCTTATGTCATAAAAACATCACAAATCTACCTTTAAAACAATGCATTTAAATTACATACTAACAATATATATTTAATTTAAATATTATGCTTAACGTAAATTTTATTGCTATAAATTAATTGTGCAGTGTATAAGATATGTTGTTATTAATCCTATAGGTTTACCTTAGGTTTAATCCAAAGGTTTATCTCCAATTAAAATAGATCCTTTATATTGCAAGCCTTGAAAAGCGTAGGAAATGTGGTAATAAAAGATAATATTTTCCATTAATATTACAAAAAGCTGGCGAATATTTTTATTTACTGTGATGTATACAGATCTTCATGTTCTACAAATTTAAACCACCTTTGCATTAAATAATTTTTCAAATTTTTGCACATATTTAGTTACTAGTGATGGCTACAGACCTTCGCTACAGTGTATACAGATCTACATGCTTCAAGCAATTGAACCA